>QRFJ01000530.1:319661-355605 GCA_006176705.1 Cocos nucifera | reverse complement strand
GAATCAGAAGAGTTCTGATCCATCGAAAGGAGTTTCGATGATGTCTATGATAGAGATCATGACATATCCCATTACCATACAGAACTGAACCTAACTGGGTCACACAAACAAGGGTTTGAATCTGGTGATCATCAATTGAACTGATCTAGTTCAATTGATCTGAATGAGATTCAATTAGGTTCAAGGAAATCGTGCTAGCACTCGATTGAACCTAACGTTCTTCTTTTACTATCATAAATAAGTTGTCCTGACTGAGCCAAAGGAGTTTGTGCTCAATCAGAGGCCTTCATATGGTCTGACTGGAGGTTGTCCAAGTCAGAATAGGTTGTCTTATTTGTAAGACATTACCTGCCATTTTTGGTCACCTGCCATTTCTTGTTCTTTGACTTTGGTCAAAAGTCTACCTTTGACTGGTCAAACGTTGACCATTGACCCTTTGACTTTTGACCACATGTCATGCACCTATTGGAGAGCTGGTGGGGGCCTGTCCCCCTGCCAGAACCTGGCAAGGAGAAGGGCGCACGCCAAGGGTGGCGTGAGCCCAAGTAGGAGGCGCCTAGGAGTCCTTGTTGGACAAGGACTCCACCTCCCTTTTGGATTCCAATCAGAGTTCTACTAAGAATCCAGTTTGACTGGTCTTAGGCACCCTCTAAGGAGGAATCCAGGGGTCTCTATTCCAACCAATCAGATTTAGATCTGATTTCACAAAGGGTTGTGATTGGTTGAGAGGAAGAGGAGTTGGATCACAAGAGGTCTATAAATAAGACCCTGCGCCCAACCCTAATTCTAAGTGAAATTCAATAGAGATTTCCCACGCCCCAAGGCTGCCTCTCCCCTCCTTCTCCATGCCATAGTCTCTTCTCCCCTTGCTCTCCACGTCCAAAAGTGTTTTGGACTTAGGTTGGTGCGATTCAGATCAAGGAAAGGCGATCAAAAGCAAGAAGGCTGCGCTGCTGCAAAAGGACGACTGCAGATCTTCAAAAGAGTTTTGAAGATCCTCCAGATCAGATCCAGATCTGATTTTTGGAGGTGTGATAGAGAAGAAGAGGATCTCCAGATCCAACCCGAGTGGATACCGGTAGAGGCCAGGCGCTTGCGTGGCTAAGATCCAGAACCTTCCGCTGCAATCAGGATCATCTACAGGGTAATAGGATTACCCAAATCAGGTAAATTAAATTTGATTTAATTTATCTTATTTTATTTTATTTATTAAAATAATAAGAATCAGATCTGAAACATATCAAGATCTGATTGAGATCAAGAGAAAATTTTTGAAATATATCTCTTGATCTAATCAGATCTGGACGAACCTGGACCGGGAAATCAGGATTTCCCTTCAACTGGTATCAGAGCCATGGTTCTAAATTGTTTAGATCTGATTTTAATTTTATTTTAATTAGAAAATAAAGTGATTTCAGATGTCACATGAGATGTGATCAGATCTGAAATCAGAAAAATTAAAATTAAATGATTTGGATCTAAGAACATGAAGATATGCATGACTAGTTCTAGAATAGAATAGTTCTATAGAATAGTTTTGCATGTCTTTGATTTAATCTGATTAAATCATATTTTAGATCTTCTTATTTACTATTTTCTGATATTATAAGTGTTATAATAACATCTGATAAACAGCAAATAAAAATTATTTAATTTTAAATATCATATGAGATATGATAGATGCATGACTAGACTAGTTGTAGAATAGTTCTACATAATTGTCTAGATTAGAATTTATTTTGATTAGATCAATTTAAATCTAATTTTTTAGATTATTATGTGATAATTTAGATCTGAAAACATGCATGATTTGATACATGAGATGTATGCAAAATATGCCTTGATTAGATCTAAATTTGTATATGAGATATATGATATAGATCTATA
The DNA here is from genome assembly GCA_006176705.1 of Cocos nucifera. Taxonomy (NCBI): domain Eukaryota; kingdom Viridiplantae; phylum Streptophyta; class Magnoliopsida; order Arecales; family Arecaceae; genus Cocos; species Cocos nucifera. Next base: position 353,718 of record QRFJ01000530.1, on the reverse strand, counting down.
ACTGTTTTGTAGATTTACATGTTCCTGATTAAGGCGTTCCTCTTGGCCGTCCGGTCATAAGAACGAAGAAGGGTTTAAAGGCCCTCTCTTCCCATTCGATGGGGTGTTCTTATGACGTGTAGGGGTGCTGCGTGTTCGTCCTTAATCAGAAACCCAAAACTTACTTTCTGCAAAACCCTAGATCCTGAAACCCTAGGATTTATTGTGCATATTTTGTTTATGAACCCAACTTAATTAAGAATTAAGTTTATGGAATATTAATTAGGTCTAAAATTGAGAATTTCAGATCTAAGACATATTCATAATACTGGGTTCGGGCTTGGGTAGCTCAATTAGGTCTAAGCGGTTGATCAAACCGAATCAAGAGTTGGTTAGATGGGATCAACAATGCTTAAATTGACCAGCCTAATAGGATTAAGTCTGGGTCAAGATCGAGTCACGATCAAGCAAGACCTAATTAGGCTCAGAGGTTAGAGTCTGGATTGTAGGCTAACCCAATTGGTTCTGACTCAACAATTTGGTGTCTAAGGTAAGTTTGGCACAGACGACCGACTGGTTTTTAATTGGAAGCTACTCGACCTGAATGCGTTCTTGTGCGAGTTAACGGCATATTCCTTCCACCGGTCTCACTTACCTGGCCATATCTGTTGACACAGTTCTGATCTGAGGTGGTCAATAATCCGAGCTGAACCCATGCCACTAGGTTAGTCATAATTGTTATGACTAAGCCAAGTCTAGTTTAATGAGACCTGAATCAATTCTCCCTAAGAAAAGATTAAGTCTGAGGTCTTCCACCATTGTAGATGTGCGGGCCCTTCCCGGGGTTGATTGTTCTCGGCTGGATACAGTGGCTCAGTTGCACCGGGAAGACGCAACCATGTCTATTAGGCATTGGATGCTATGGGCTGGAGGATGAGTTGGGCTCAATATTCCGGATACGGTGAGAGACTCCAATTAGGAACCCAGTCTATGCAAATGGTGGGTCTGACTTAACTAAGGAGTGGATCAATATTCCGGATACGGTGAGATTCATGAATTAGAGACCAAGTTTGGGTGCACCATGATTAGAGAATCATTGAACAAGAGTTGTTCACTCATTGGCTAACCCATCACCAATAACTGTTAGGTGAGGTGATGAGTCAGTTGGTGAGACCGCACCACCCACTAGAAATCATCAATCGTGGAGATTTTCGCATCTCTACAGAGGGAGTGTAGGGATCCGAGAAAATAGTGGGAGCTAATTTGTTTAAAAATAAAATCCCTAAACAAATTGGTCAAGTCAAAATTACAGTATCTAACTAGAATCTTTGACTCTCTACAGGAAAATGTCTGCGTCCAACCCACTGGCACGTATCCTAGACACACATAGACTGACTGGACCCAATTATAAAGATTGGCTCAGGAACTACAAAATTGTTTTGGGTTCAGAGAAGTTAACACATGTTTTGGACCAGGACCCTCCCACCTTACCAGCTCGTCCATCCACTGAACAGAGAGCGTCTCTGGAAAAATGGATTGACGAAGACAATAAGGCCAGATACTACATGTTGGGCTCGATGTCTGATGAGCTCCAGCGCCAACATGAAGATATCGGGACTGCTCGCCAAATGTTGGCTCACCTGCAGGAGATGTTTGGTGAACAGAGTCGCGCAGCCAAATATCAAGTCACAAAATGACTTTTTAAGGCTAAGATGCGTGATGGGCAGTCAGTCCAAGATCACTGTCTGACAATGATCAAGGACATGGAAGAGCTTGAGAAGCTCGGTGTGAAGTTGGACTTGGATCTGCAGAACGATATTATTCTGCAATCCTTGACTGATGCATATGGGCAATTCATCATGAATTACCACATGCATAAACTTCAAAATTCCTTGGCCGAGTTGATGAATATGCTGGTTACCGCTGAGCTTTCTATGAAAGGTTCTAAAGGCTCAGTTCTTGCTATGGAACGGACTTCTTCCAAAAGAAAGTCTTATGGAAAGAAAAAGAAGTCTGTGAAAAAGCAAAAGGTAGGAAGGATCAAAGAAGAAGAAGGCAGAACCGAAGAAGAAGGTCGATGGCAAAGGAAAGTGTTTCCATTGCAACAGCGACGGCCATTGGAAGCGGAACTGCCCTACTTACCTGGCCACCCTGAAGAACAAGAAGGAAGGTCCTTCTGGAGGTATGCTCGTTATTGAGTCTAACCTTACGGTTTCTTCTGCATCCAGTTGGGTGCTTGACTCTGGTTCTAGTGCTCATCTGTGCACTTCTATGCAGGGTCTTGAGGATAGCAGGAGGCTGAGGGATGGAGACATGATCCTACGCATCGGTAATGGAGCAAGAGTTGCTGCAGTAGCCGTGGGAACATACCCTCTGCGATTACCATCTGGTTTAGACTTAGTTTTAAAAGACTGTTATTATGTGCCTGCAGCTAGCAGGAATTTGATTTCTGTTTCATGCTTAGCACAAGAAGGTTATGTGATCACCTTCTTTAAGGACCATTGTAACATTCTTTATGAAAGAAATAAAATTGCAAATGGTTTCCTTGTTAATGGTCTTTATCAGTTGCATATTGATGTACCTGTTTTAACTATCGAGCAAAACGTGAATGCCAAACGACCTAGGGATAGTCCAAACGACAGATATCTATGGCACCTGAGATTAGGTCATATAGCAGAAGATAGGATTAACAAATTGGAGAAAAATGGGCTATTGAGTCCATTGACTTTTGAGTCATATCCAACTTGTGAATCTTGTCTTCAAGGCAAAATGACTAAACTCCCTTTTGTTGGACATGGGGAGAGGGCCACAGATCTCCTTGCCCTAGTACATACTGATGTGTGCGGCCCATTCGATGTGCCGGCTAGAGGCAATTTTGTCTACTTCATTACCTTTACCGATGATCTGTCTAGGTATGGGTATGTGTATCTTATGAGACACAAGTCTGAAGCTTTTGAAAAGTTCAAAGAATTCAGACATGAAGTAGAAAAACAAACTGGAAAACCCATTAAGGTTCTTCGATCAGATCGAGGAGGTGAATACCTTAGCCGGGAATTCCTAGACTATCTTAAGGAAAATGGCATAGTCTCTCAATGGACTCCACCAGGAACACCTCAACTCAACGGGGTTTCAGAACGGAGAAATCGGACTCTATTGGATATGGTTCGATCCATGATGAGCTTCACAGACCTCCCTGATTTTCTTTGGGGACATTCATTATTAACTTCAATCTATTTACTGAATAGGGTTCCCTCTAAAACCGTTCCTACCACACCGTATGAGATATGGCACGGTAAGAAACCAAGTCTGAGTCATCTCAGAATTTGGGGTTGTCCGGCTCATGTCAAAAGACAACAAGCGGACAAGTTAGAGTTTAGGTCCTTTAGAGCTCGATTCATAGGATATCCTAAAGAGTCATTAGGATACTATTTCTACATTCCAGAAGACCACAATGTGATTGTGAGTCGACATGCCATATTTCTTGAAAAATAGTTTATTCAAGATAGTGGCATTGGAAAGCAGATTAAGCTTGATGAGAAAGTCTCACAAGCAGAACGAGCTAAGGACCAAGTGGAACCAAATCAGGTTGAGCCAATAAGAACACTACCTCCTCCACCTCGTAGATCGGAAAGAGTTTCCCGTCCCCCTGAAAGATACTTAGGTATTATTTCAGAGGATGTAGAGGAAATGTTCCTCATAGGTAATGGTGCTCATGGTGATGATCCCAAAACCTACAACGAGGCGATATCAGATATCGACTCCGAGAAATGGCTTGAGGCAATGAAGTCAGAGAATCGACTCGATGCACTCAAACCAAGTCTGGACCTTGGTAGATCCACCAGAAGGTATAGTACCTATTGGGTGTAAATGGATCTTCAAGAGAAAGATTGGTGCAGATGGGAATGTGGAGACATTCAAGGCTAGACTGGTGGCAAAAGGTTATAGTCAACGTGAAGGCATTGACTATCAGGATACCTTTTCCCCGGTAGCTATGCTAAAATCCATCCGCACATTGCTTGCTGTTGCAGCCTATTTCGATTATGAAATATGGCAAATGGACGTGAAAACGGCATTCCTAAATGGATATCTTGAGGAAGATATCTATATGGAACAGCCGCTAGGTTTCACATCCAGTGATACTGATCACAAGGTTTGCAAGCTGCAAAGGTCCATATATGGACTTAAGCAAGCATCTCGGAGCTGGAACACTCGTTTCAATGATGTGATCAAAAAGTTTGGTTTCATCAAAAATGAAGAGGAACCATGTGTTTTCAAAAGGGTCAGTGGGAGCGCTGTTGTCTTCCTCGTATTGTACGTGGATGACATCCTCCTTATTGGGAATGATATTCCCATGTTGACATCAGTCAAGATGTGGTTGTCCAAGGAATTCTCCATGAAAGACCTAGGTGAAGCATCCTTTATTCTAGGAATTAAGGTCTATAGGGATAGACCGAATAGGATGCTAGGACTTTCACAGAAGATGTACATAGAGGAAGTACTAAAGAGGTTTAGTATGGAAAACTCTAAGAGGGGATTAATACCCTTCAGACATGGTATTCATCTTTCCAAGAAGATGTGCCCCAGCACACCTGAGGAAATAGAACGCATGAGCAAGATCCCTTATGCTTCTGCAATAGGGAGCCTCATGTATGCCATGCTATGTACACGACCTGATATAGCCCATGCTGTGAGTGTCACAAGCAGATATCAGTCAAATCCAGGTGAAGAACACTGGACTTCTGTGAAATGTATCCTTAAGTACTTGAGAAGAACTAAGGATATGATGTTGGTCTTTGGTAATGGAGAACTCCAAGTTCAGGGATACACAGACTCGGACTTCATGTCCGATATAGATGATCGAAAGTCGACATCTGGCAAGTCTGTTTGTGTGCAATGGTGGAGCTGTCAGCTGGAAGAGTTCCAAGCAAACTGTGATAGCAGATTCCACCATGGAAGCAGAATATATAGCTGCATCAGAGGCTGCAAAGGAAGCATTCTGGTACAAGAAGTTTGCTGCAGAAATTGGAGTAATGCCATCAGATGCCATTCCTCTTTACTGCGACAACAATGGCGCCATAGCCCTTGCTAAGGAGCCGAGGTCTCACCAGAAGTCCAAGCACATTGAGCGGCGAATCATCCATCCGCGATTACCTTGAGAAAGGTTACGTTGAGGTCAAGAGAGTCAACTCCGGCAGACCCACTTACAAAGCCGTTGGGCCAGCAGAAGATCGAAGCCCACCTTGAGAAGATGGGACTTAGACTTGTAGCCAATTGGCTTTAGGACAAGTGGGAGATTGTTAGATATATGTGCCCTAGAAGCCAGAATTGGCTGACACTTGTAATACACTTCTAGGGGCAAAATTATAATTTTGACTATAATTAATGAAATGGGTTATTTTCTATCACACATGTGTATTTAGTGTCTGTGATACATCCTTTGAGTTAATGGTAATGATAATTCATATTTTCAAGAGTTGAAAATTTAAGACATGAATAATCATTATTAACTCATAAACAGCTCCCGACCATAGGATCATCACGAGGATGGTGATTGATCCGGAAGGTTGGTGTACGATCGCTTCTCTTTAGTAGATGAGTCTTGAGTCTACGGTGTGGAGACACCGGAGCGAGAGTACAGGTACTCGTTAGAGAACGAGGGCACTGAGCGTGACCACCTCGAGTAGTCATTAGGAAGTCTACCTTCTCGTCAATGACTGACTCGATGCTGCAGTAGTGTGTCTGGTTCTTTGACCTGAGATGCATCGGCAGTTCACCTTGAGGGTGTTATAGTTTGACTACACCATTACTCGGTCTCCTAGCCATATGGAACCCTGAGGTGTATGTTGGCTATAGCATGTTCATTGTAGGAACTGGATTGCATCAAGATGGGAATCTATCTACCTCGGTGGTAGAGGAGTAGCCCTATGATGATCATGAGAATCAAGTCCAGAAATCCCATGGCCATGGCAGAGTGAAATAATAGAAAGAGTTTCTATTTAGATTTTCACATTGGACTCGAATCGAATGATTACATCATATGACAGAGACTAGGGTTTGACGAGTTCACCTTAACCCTAATCTGATCGGGGCTCAAGATAGAAGAACTTAATCACACAGGTAGCTGCACCAAGAGGTTCGCATTCAGCTCTGATGGGTTGCCACCATATACTGCTAGGTGTCACTGGTGGATTTTGGGAGCAATTAGAATGATTTAGATGATCGATCATTCTAGCTGTTCGAATCAGAAGAGTTCTGATCCATCGAAAGGAGTTTCGATGATGTCTATGATAGAGATCATGACATATCCCATTACCATACAGAACTGAACCTAACTGGGTCACACAAACAAGGGTTTGAATCTGGTGATCATCAATTGAACTGATCTAGTTCAATTGATCTGAATGAGATTCAATTAGGTTCAAGGAAATCGTGCTAGCACTCGATTGAACCTAACGTTCTTCTTTTACTATCATAAATAAGTTGTCCTGACTGAGCCAAAGGAGTTTGTGCTCAATCAGAGGCCTTCATATGGTCTGACTGGAGGTTGTCCAAGTCAGAATAGGTTGTCTTATTTGTAAGACATTACCTGCCATTTTTGGTCACCTGCCATTTCTTGTTCTTTGACTTTGGTCAAAAGTCTACCTTTGACTGGTCAAACGTTGACCATTGACCCTTTGACTTTTGACCACATGTCATGCACCTATTGGAGAGCTGGTGGGGGCCTGTCCCCCTGCCAGAACCTGGCAAGGAGAAGGGCGCACGCCAAGGGTGGCGTGAGCCCAAGTAGGAGGCGCCTAGGAGTCCTTGTTGGACAAGGACTCCACCTCCCTTTTGGATTCCAATCAGAGTTCTACTAAGAATCCAGTTTGACTGGTCTTAGGCGCCCTCTAAGGAGGAATCCAGGGGTCTCTATTCCAACCAATCAGATTTAGATCTGATTTCACAAAGGGTTGTGATTGGTTGAGAGGAAGAGGAGTTGGATCACAAGAGGTCTATAAATAAGACCCTGCGCCCAACCCTAATTCCTAATGAATTGAGATTTCCCACGCCCCAAGGCTGCCTCTCCCCTCCTTCTCCATGCCATAGTCTCTTCTCCCCTTGCTCTCCACGTCCAAAAGTGTTTTGGACTTTAGGTTGGTGCGATTCAGATCAAGGAAAGGCGATCAAAAGCAAGAAGGCTGCGCTGCTGCAAAAGGACGACTGCAGATCTTCAAAAGAGTTTTGAAGATCCTCCAGATCAGATCCAGATCTAATTTTTGGAGGTGTGATAGAGAAGAAGAGGATCTCCAGATCCAACCCGAGTGGATACCGATAGAGGCCAGGCGCTTGCGTGGCTTAGATCCAGAACCTTCCACTGCAATCAGGATCATCTACAGGATAATAGGATTACCCAAATCAGATAAATTGAATTTGATTTAATTTATCTTGTTTTATTTTATTTATTAAAATAATAAGAATTAGATCTGAAACATATCAAGATCTGATTAAGATCAAGAGAAAATTTTTGAAATATATCTCTTGATCTAATCAGATCTGGACGAACCTGGACCGGAAAATCAGGATTTCCCTTCATCAAGATGTTGGGGCATAGTGATCTTTTTGGACATGATCTAATCATGTCCTGATGAGAGAAGGAAAAGAGAAGAAGATCTTCTCCGAGGATTTGTTTGAGAATCCTTCTCCATATTTTTGTAAGATTTTTTTATAAGAAAAATAAGAGAGTGCGAGATCTAAAAACATGAAAAAAATTTTGGGAAAAAGGTCTTCCCTTGTCCTAGCATGAAGATATTTTCTTGACATCAATCGTTGATATCCTGAAAGTGAAGATTTATCTTCTCTTAGGATCTTTTTCTAATATATTTTAATTCTAATATTTGGGAGATCCAAAGATTGGATTTCTTCCTTATTTCTCCTTATATTCTTCATTTCTTAGAGTTTTAAAAGAGATCCAAAGAATAAATTTAACATTAACCATCTGGAGGGATCTACAAGAAGCTAGCATTTTGAGCTGATCTTCATTTGACAAACCTTTGATTTTGTTACAGCCTCGTGTAGATCACCTATAGAGGCCATACACATGTGCTGCTCTAAAGACAATAATAGAAAATCAACCACGGAGTTCTTGATCCGCACGAAGATAAGAAATTTGATCTCTTCTCTCGCTTAGATGTGATCTAGATTTTAGATCTAGAATCATTCTAGATCTAGGGTATTGATTTGATCAATACCAAAATATTTATTTTCTTATTTAAAATATAATATGATATGTTATAGGTCCTAAATATAGGTGTTGGGGATAAACCCCGCACCCATCGAAGTCTAGTTTGATGCTTAGCCTAATGCAACTAGTAACCACAGAAGAGCTTCGAACGAAAATTCTTCCTCTTGGGACCCCTCCAGCGGTCGAACCCTTTTCAGACCCCTTCAGCAATCAAACTCCTTCTAAACTCCTTCAGCAACCGAACTTCTTTCGGACTCCTCTAGCAATCGAACCCCTTTCGGACCTCTTCAGCAGCCAAACTTCTTCTAAACTTCTTCAGCAATCGAACTCCTTCCGGACTACTCCAGCAGTCAAACCCTTTTTGGACCCCTTCAGCAATCGAACTCCTTTCGAACTCCTTCAATGATCGAACCCCTTTCAAACTTCTCCAGTGATCGAATTTCTTCCAGACTCCTTCAGCAGTCAAACTCCTTTTGGACTCTTTCAGCTGCTGAACTCCTTTCGAACTCCTCCAACGACTGAACCCTTTCCAGATCCCTTCAGCAACCAAACTCTTTCAGCAGCCAAACTTCTTTCAGACTCCTTTAGTGGTCGAACCCCTTCTAGACCCCTTCAACAACCAAACTCCTTCCGACTCCTCCAACGGTCGAAGCCCTTTCGGAATCCTCCAATGGCCAAACTTTCCACAATCATCTAGGAAGGTCTCTACATGGGTTCGATCCCATACACGGCATGAACCAACCCACACCTAAACTATCTTAGAAGAGTCTGAACTCCTCTAGAATTGATATATCTCAAGGATCATCATCGATGAATGTCTATCCCTCCAAACTTTGACTATCAAATCTTAAACAGACTAGCACCTCATGACAATAAACACTATCCTCCATAACAAACTCCACATGGCTCCGAGCAGCCCACTATCCGATAGTTATGGCTATCACTATCAGTTTGTTATAGGCTCCATTTATAAAAGGGATCCTCTAGATACATTTTCGAAAGGCTCTCTTCTTCCTCCTGAAACTCTGCAACTTTCTTGACTGAGACTCCATTTTTGTTCGCCGAAAAAGCTAACTTGACCGTCAGAGGGTCTTGCCAGAGCCACCACCCCAGTTCTGGATGAGACTTATTTTGTAGGTCACTGACAGCGACCTCGTCTTCTTCGACTCCAGCACTTCTCCGATGGCAACCAAATTTCTCACCAATAAAATTGGTGTTGGAGGAATGGGTCTTCTATTTCTGAGGTTTTCTTATTCTTAAAGAAGTGTTCAGCAGCAATCTCTCTTCTTTCTCTCTAGAGTTCTTTCTCAAAAAAATATCATCCAAAAAAGCTTCGATCCGATGGTCAACAGCCTCTGTAGCTAGATTCTATCCAGATCTATCCGCTTCCACTTTAGCTCCAACAACTCAAGCTCCACCTGCAGCCATGGGGGATGCGAAGCAGTTCAACCTGCTGGTCCAGCAAGTTCTCAGTCTCATGGAGGTGGTGCAGGCCATGCATCAGCAGGCTTTAGCACCAATTCAGCTAGAGCAGGCTTCTCTGGAGCCCCATGATCCGATCTGAAGATGGCCAACTTGGGCTACTCGATCGATGACCTCTGAAAAGGGAAAGCAAAGGGTGGAGAGCCCTTGCTCGGATCATGACTCAACCTCGGGGGGAGCTTTGCCCCCATTCCATCAGAAAACTCTGGAGATCAATGATCATGAAGATCTCCTAGATCAAAGGCTCTAGAAAATGAGCCGACGAATCGAAGAACTCCATCATGCTTCCTCCTTCCACGGTAATGATATTTGCATTGATCCTCCTTTCTCTCAAAAGATTATGCAAGAACCAATCCTACCGAACTTCAAGCTTCCACAGTTTGAGAGTTACAACGGGACCACCGATCTGGTCGACCATCTGGAGGCTTTTCGGATAATGATGCTGCTCCACAGCATGCTAGATGCCATTTTGTGTCCGACTTTTTCATCCACCCTCAAGGAAGACGTCAAGAACTGGTACTCGGTACTTAAGTCGAGTACGATCTTTTTCTTCGATCAAATGAGCCATTAGTTTGTGGCTCATTTTATTAGCAGCCGACATCTCTATCGAGGTTTGAATTTTTTGATGAATATCAAGTAGAAGGAGGAAAAATCTATCTGGGTTTATGTCATCCAGTTTAATGCTGCTACATTGGAGGTCCAAAATTTGGACCAGTCTGTTGCAATGGCCGCACTCAAGGCAGCCTTCAGAAGAATGATTTGCTATTCTTCTTGAAGAAGTATTCCAGAGACTTTGCTGATATGCTGGCTCAGGCTGGAGGTTATGCCCAAGTTGAAGAGGCCTTTAAGACTAGGGATAATGAAGCAATCCAAGAGCAGTAGGCAGGTGAACCAAATATGCCCATGGCTGGAGAGAAATCGAGCAGAGCTCAGCTATGCTCCCGATCTCCTCTAGAGCATAAGCGGGCCCGAACCCCTACCCAGGCCCAAAGCTGAAGAAGCCGAGATAGAAGGGTGCGATGCAGCTCTTCCTTCAAAAAATTCCACAACTACGCCCCTCTCAATGCTCCAAAAATTCAAGTACTGATGGAGATCGGAGAGCAACTACCGAGACCAGAAAGGATGCGCACTCATCCTGGCAAACACAATCCTAGCAAGTTCTGCCTCTACCATCACGATCACGGTCATGATACAGAAGTGTGCATCCAGCTCCAAGACTAGATCGAGGAGCTCATCAGGTGCAGTAGGCTTGGCCGATTCCTATGACATCGATCGAAAGGATGAGAGAATTGGTCAAGAGCACCCCGACCGCCAGAACTATTGAGGGATGAGGAGCAGCGAGAAGATCGGCCCTCGATCAGCATCATTAACACTATCTTTGGGGGACTTCGATGAGGCAAGGCTAGCAGGTTAGCCAAGCTCGAGAAGAGGTGAAGAACTAAAGAGCCTATCGCTTTCACCGACGAGGATGCTCAAGGAGTCCAGTTCCCACACAACGATGCGGTTGTAATATCCTTGAACATTGCTGATTATGATGTACACCGCATTTTGGTGGATAATGGAAGTTCCGCTGACATTCTGTACTATGATGCTTTCTTTAAGATGTCCATACAAGATAATTGCCTGGGACCCATAAGCTCCCCGTTGGTCGGCTTCACTGGCGATGCTGTGCCAGTGGAGGGAATGATAACTTTAGCTGTAACTGCAAGACAGTGTCCAAAGCAGGCCATGGCATGGGTCGACTTTTTTATGGTAAAAGCCTCCTCTGCTTACAATGCAATCCTTGACCGACCTGCTCTTAATGCACTATGAGCTGTAGTGTCGACCTATTATCTGAAAATAAAATTTTCAACAAACAATGGAATAGGTGAAATCAGAGGCGGTCAAGCATTAGCCCGACACTGCTACTCCATCACCTTACAAAATGGCACTCGACTTGACCTCTGCCTAGTTGACGAGCTTGATCTCCGCAATGACCTTGCCAAAGAATGGGGTGAGCCCATAAAAGATCTTGTGACCATCCTCCTGAATGATGGAAATGTGGAGCATACGGTGCAAATTGGCTTCAATATAAAATATGAAGTTCGGAAGCGACTCATCGCATTTTTATGAAGGAATGCTGACATCTTTGCCTATGTTCTGATAGATATGCCTGGGATTAATGCCGAGATTATGGAACATCGACTGATCGTTGATCCCAACCATCGACTAGTGAAAGAAAGAGTTCAATGCCATGCACTAAAAAGACAGAAGGCAATAGTAGAAGAAGTCGACAAGCTTCTCAACGCTGAATTTATTCGAGAAATCAGCTATCCGACTTGGGTCTCTAACATGGTCTTGGTCAAGAAGGCCAACAGCAAGTGGAGGATGTGTATAGACTTCAAAAAGCTGAACAAAGCTTGCTCAAAAGATAGCTACCCTTTATCCAGGATTGATCAACTGGTAGCTGCAATCTCAGGCCATGAGCTCCTCACCTTCATGGATGCCTTTTTTGGCTTTAACCAAATACGGATGGCACCGAAGGATGAGAAGAAAACTACTTTTGTTACTGACTATAGTTTTTACTATTACAGGGTTATGCATTTTGGATTCAAGAATGCAGGAGTAATGTACCAATGCCTGATCAACAAGATCTTCAAGGAACAGATCGACCGCAACATGCAAGTGTATGTGGATGACATGCTCGTCAAAAGCCGAGGTTCAATAAACCATATCGCCGACCTCGAAAAGACCTTCAGTGCACTCAAGAAGTACAAGATGAAGTTGAATTCGACCAAGTGCGCCTTTGGTGTGACCTTAGGGAAGGTTCTGAGGTTTATGGTGTCAAGGCACAGGATCGAAGCAAATCTAAAGAAAATTTGAGCTATTCCAGAGATGACTACTCCAAAAATAATCAAAGAAGTTCAGCACCTGACTGAAAAAGTGGCATTTTTAAATCACTTTGTCTCGAGATCGATCGAGCGATGCATGCCTTTCTTCCAAGTTCTCAAGCAACCAAAAAATTTCTGCTGGATAATGGAGTGCCAACGGGCATTTGAAGAGCTCAAAAACTACCTCAGCTCACCTCCACTACTGGCAAAGTCTGAATTTGAAGAAGAATTATTCTTGTACCTAGCAGTCTCCCCAACAGTCTTGGCAGCAGTCTTGGTCAAGGAGGAAGTGAAGATGCAGCGACCAGTCTACTATGGAAGCCAGGTCCTGAGAGATGTAGAGATCAGGTACTCTAAATTAGAAAAATTGACTTACTCTCTTCTAATTGCTGTTAGAAGACTCCGACCTTACTTTCAAGGACACACCATAACGGTCCTCATAGATCAACCAATAAAAGTAGTCCTTCATCGAACGGATGCTTTCAGAAGAATCACGAAATGGGCAATCAAGCTCACAAAATTTGACATCAATTATTGACCCCGACCATCGATCAAAGCTCAGATATTAGCAGATTTTATAGTAGAATATACCATTTTAGATGAAATCAAGCTTGAATAGAATGAGACCAGCATCCCATGGTTACAACCGAGCCTCCCCAAAGAGAGTGCTGACCTTCTCGAAGGTTTTTGGACCCTGTATGTGGATGGTTTGTCCAACTCCACTGGAGGAGGCGCGGGGTTGGTCTTAGTCAATTCCGAGGGAGTCGTCATCGAATATGCACTATGCTTCAAATTTTCTACAATTAATAATAGGGCCGAATATGAAGCACTGATCATCGGATTAAAAATAGCAAGAGAGTTAAAAGTAGATTGACTTCAAGTCTATAGTGATTTTCAAATAGTGGTCGGCCAAGTTAGTGGCAACTATGAAGTACGAGAGAAAAGTATGATGAAATATCTTAAGAAAGTAAAGGATTTGACTCCAACCTTCAACAGTTTTGACATTCGATAGATTCTGAGAATAGAAAATACAAGAGACGATCTCCTCTCTAAATTTACCACTTTAGCCCCAACCGAACTATCCAAAGAAGTATTTTTTGAAACTCTAAAATGCCCAAGCTCAGAGGAATCATAGCTTATTATGCAAATAGAGCTCGAGCCAAGCTTGTTTGATCCGTTAGTTGCCTATCTCAAATAGGAAGTTCTTCCTCATAATCCGAAAGAAGCTAAAAAACTCAGGAATCAAATCTTTCGATACATTTTATATAAGGGCAAGTTATATAAAAGGTCGTATTCGCTACCACTGTGAAATGTCTTTGACCTTCAGAGGCCGACCTTGCATTATGGGAAGTGCATGAGGGAATTTATGGAAGTCATGTAGGAGCCAGATCCTTGTCACAAAGACTACTTCGGTAAGGGTACTATTGGCTGACCTTATTCTACGATTCTATGGAGTATGTTAAGAAATGTGACCGCTATCAGAGAAATACAAACATACAAAGATAGCTGACCTTCGAGCTTACTCCACTAAGCACACCTTGGCCATTTGCGCAGTGGGGAATAGATATACTTCGCCCTTTTTCAGTAGCATCCGGACAATGAAAGTTTCTCCTAATTGCGATCGATTACTTCACCAAATGGATCGAAGGCAAACCACTAGCAAACTCCTGGTTGCGATCGATTACTTCACCAAATGGGTCGAAGCCAAACCACTAACAAAAATTATTGAGACCAAGATATAGGACTTCATTGAAAGTCAATCATCTGCCGGTTTGGTCTATCCCAAACTCTTATAATAGATAACGAGCGATAGTTTGCTGGGATGAGATTCACTAATTTCTGAGCAGATCTAAACATCTTCCATCATTTCACGTTGGTAGCTCACCCACAGGCAAATGGGAAAGCTGAAGTGACTAACTAGATCCTATTGCAAGGCATCAAAATAAGACTCGAAATAGTAAGAGGTGTCTGGGCAAATGAACTTTATCATGTTCTATGGGCATACTGCACTACTCAAAGGCTATCGATTGGAGAAACACCATTTGTCTTAGCTTTTGGAATAGAGATAGTCATCCTAATTGAACTTAAGCTTCAATAGACGTGGGTAGTGGCTTTCAATGAGCGACATAACTAGCAAGACCTCAAAGCCAACCTCGACCTACTAGAAGAAAAAAGGGAGGAAGCCCAAATTTGGATGGCCGCTTACAGACGAAGGATGACTTGATACTATAACTCCAGAGTCAGAGGTAAAATGTTCAGAGTGGAGGACTTAGTGCTTTGACGAGCTACCATCTCTCAGCCTCAAAGCCTAGGAAAGCTTGCCCCAAATTGGAAAGGACCCTACGAGGTCACAGAAGTCATCTGACCCAGGACGTATGATAAGTGGTAAAAATATACTAATAAAAATATTAAATTATAAAATAAATTAATTTATTTTTCAAAAAATTAATATTTTTATTAATTTTATGCAGGAAAGAAGGCCATCAATATGAAGATCTTATTTTTCTAATTCAGATGAAATAAATTTAAGGTAAAATGGACTTTAAATGAGCCTAAAAATGAATTTCAAAAAAAAAAAGTCAGTCCTATTCAAACTGGTTCAAAAAAATTGGCTTAGCAGATCGTGCTTAGACCAACCAACCCACTGACTCCATACTTACGTAGTGCTAACATCAGCATTTTTTGTGGCACATGGTGGACCACTACAGAGGGCATTTCGAGGATTTCACAGGGAAAAGCATGCTTCGATTGGTTGAAGGAAGCGATAGTCCATGCAACATCGGGCTCGCACGTGGTCTATAGAGGGCAATCTAAAAATTCTGCCTGATTTGATGGATGTTGTTCACTGAAATTTGATCGAATGACTGAAATTTATGCGCTGACGAATGGCAGATGTAGCTCCCAATCGAGATCCAACGGTTGAGATTCATCCCGACTTTTAACTAAGAATCTGAAGCTCTCCTGTGTGCAATCTGATAGCCCAGATTCAATCTTTAAGGCCGATCCAATGGTCCAAATGAATTTTGACTTGATTGGGTTTTTAAAATAATTTTTGAGTGATTTTTGGACCATTTGATCGGCATCCAACTGTCAGAATTAATCCAGAGCTCTTTTTGAGTTATTTTGAGAGTTTTAAATCCAATTTCAATGGGATTTTGACCTAAGACCACCTAGATTATTTAAAGGCCTATCCTGCTATTACCGAGGAAAGAGAGACAGAGAGAGAAAAAAATATAGAGGGTTTTGGGAAAAGAGTTTTAAGAGAGAGCCTGGGAATAGGGGAAAAGAAAAAGAGTTTAGAGAGTTTTGAGAGAGAGTTTTTGAGAGAAAGAAGAGAAAGGGTTTTTATATATTTTTTTTCTTTTCTTCTTCTAATAATCAAAACATCGATCAATGAGCTTCTCTTCTTCTTCATCAAGTTTTCCACACCAAGAGCAATGGATAATTAATTTTAGTAATTAAATAGTCTAATTTCTTCATGCTGTTTATTTTATTTACTATTTTTGAACTTGTTATCATGAACTAAATTTTCTTTTACTAAGGCTAAGGTGTAGATAAATCTGATCTTAATGTTTTTAGATTACTGGCTATCTTCTAATTGATTTGATGAATATAGATGTTATGGACCAAGTACATCTATGTTATTGCTTCTTGATTATATACCTTGTATTATGAATCAAATTAGAATTCATATGCATGCGAAAATTTTAGTGCACTTTGGATGCATCATATTTTAATTAGAGGGTTTCATAAAACTTAATGCATTAATATTTATTTAAATTACACCTGGACCAAAGGGTAATTAATAAATATTGATAGTTTTGCTACGCCTGGACCAAAGGATAGTGAATAAACTAGGAGACTCCACCGTCATATGAAATAAAATTAATCTAATAACTTGAATATTGTATTGATTGAGTTGGTGAACTAATTATCTTAGTAACCCATTGCTCTTAAATTTAAAATTCTAATAATTACACTCTCTTTATTTTCTTAAAATTTTTAATTATTTCTTTATTTTATTCTTTAATTTCTTATTCTCATAAATCGGCCTTCTAAATAAAGCATAGGAAAGAGCTTTTCAGTACTTATTTTTCAATCCTGTAGGGACGATACTCTACTCATTTACTTTATTACTTGATCGACTAGTGCACTTGCCATAGCTATAGATTAGGATGCATCAAGTTTTTGGCATCGTTGTCGGAAATTGTGTCTAAAATAATATTAAAATTTTGATCCTAGCTTTACTTTAGAATTTTATTTTTAATTTTTTTTCTTACTTTATTTTTAAAAATTTTGTTTAGTGCATGATATGTACTGGACATAGTAACTTACTACCTTTAGATCCAGAAATTGAAAGGATCATCAACAGATTACAACAAGAAAGAAACATGGCAGTTGAAGATCCTAACGACATCAATCTAGGATTGGATATGGCGATCGAGAGATAACATGAAGCTATTTGATCAGTACATCGTCCATTAAATGATTACATCACACCATCTATAGCCGATGCAGCTTCAAGCATAAGAAGACCTCCTGTACGATCAAACAACTTCGAAATAAAATCGACGATGATCCAGATGATTCAATCAACTGTCCAATTCAGTGGATACATGCATGATGATCCGAATGCCCATATTTCTAACTTTCTTGAACTTTGTGATACTTTTAAAATTAATGGGATGTCGGATGATGCTATTAGATTAAGGTTATTTTCTTTCTCTTTATGGGACAAAGCTAAAAGTTGGCTTCATTCTCTTCCTATAGGTTCTATCACAACTTGAGATATCCTAGCCCAAAAATTCTTAGCCAAGTACTTTCCACCTTCCAAGACTACCAAGATGCGCAACGATATCACTTCTTTTATGCAGATGGATATGGAGACACTATATGAGGCTTGGGAGCATTTCAAGGAACTGCTGAGGAGATGTCCACATCATTAACTATCCATATGGCTTCAGGTATAAACTTTCTATAATAGTTTATCTCCTACTAATCGTTCTATGATTGATGCAGCAGTAGGAGGAACCATTAATCGAAAAATGAAGAAAGAATCCTTCGATCTGATCGATGAGATGGCATCAAATAGCTATTAATGGCAGATAGAATGCATGATGCCAAAAAAACCAGCAGCTGTGCAGGGAGTAGATTGCATGCCAACCTTACTAGCTGAAATTGTAGGCCTTAGAGCCAAAGTCAACAACTTGAAGGGAACAGCTATGCATGTTCAAAGCATCACCTATGTCCTGTGTGGAGAAGGACACGATATCAGCAATTACCAGATAGATAATTCTTTTGCTAAAGCAACTGATACAGTTAATTATGTTGGTAATTTTTTCAAGCTGCAACAAAACAATCCCTACTCCAATACATACAAATAAGGGTGGAGGCAGCACCCAAATTTCTCATGGAGCAATCAAAATGCAACACAACAGCCACCCCCAGGGTTCCAAGTACCTGAAAAGAAGTCCAACATGGAGGAGCTGATGGTCAAATTTTTGCAAAACCAAGAATCAACTATAAAAAATTTAGAAGCCAAACTTAGGCAGGACCAAGCAGTAGCAATTCAAAACTTGGAGATGTAAATAGGTCAAATGGCTAAGATAATCTTCGAGAGACCTCAGGGATCCTTGCCCAACAATACGGAGATCAATCCAAGGGAGCAAGTCAATGCTATCACCCTAAGAAGTGGTACAAAGCTGGAGGAGCTACATAAGAAGAAAGAGACTAAAGAGCTAACTACAAATAAGGAACCATCAACTAAAATTTGTCAGTCACCAAAATAATCAGTAAATGGATGGTCTCCAGGTATACAATTTGTCAATCCAAATGTAAAGCCCTACGTGCCGCCACTACCATTTCCAGAGAGATAAATACAGCATCTAGATAAGAAATTTTCTAACTTTTTCAAAATTTTAAAGAATTTACATATTAATATTTCTTTTATAGATGCTATCACTCAAATGCCCAGGTATGCAAAGTTTCTCAAAAAAATCCTAACAAATAAGAAAAAGCTGAAGGAGTATGAGAGAATAAATTTGAATGAAGAATGCTCAGCAATACTTCAAAATAAATTACCATAGAAGCTAAAACATCAAGGAAGTTTTACTATCCCTTGCATTATTGGTGATTGTAGTTTTAATAAAGTTTTATGTGATCTAGGAGCAAGTATTAATCTCATGCTTTTTTCTATTTTCAAAAAGCTTAGTCTAGGAGAATCGAAGCCTACCACTATTACTCTTCAATTAACCGATAGATCCATCAAATATCTAAGAGATATAGTGGAGGATGTCTTGGTAAAGATAAACCAGTTTATTTTTTCTATTGATTTTATTGTTCTTAATATGGAAGAAGATTATGATGTATCCCTTATTTTAGGGAGACCCTTTTTAGCCACTAGAAGAGCTTTAATAGATGTTCAACAAGAAAAATTAATTCTTAGAGTCCAAGACGAATAAGTTACTTTTAATGTTTTCAAAGATACTAAATGTTCTGATGATAATCAAACTTATTTTCTAATTGATATTATTGATAATTCATTATATGAGAATTTTGTAGAAAATAAGTTTGAGACTATGAAAGCTAGCAATGTCCAATTGAAAGATGGCTCGATCAAATATGAAAGTATTTCAATTGAAGTGGCACTAGATTGATTCAACTCAGAACTCAAAGAAAGTCAAGCTGAAGACTATAAATTAGAACTACTAGATAGGTTGTTTCTTTTCTTTTTAGTTTTGATTATTTTTTTTCTTTTATTTTTTAGTAATTTATTGTTGCTCTTTTACTGCTTTAGTGTGTATTTTCAATTTTATAAAAAAAAATCAATGAGAGCTCAAGCAAAATTTCAAATTTCAAAGCTTCAAAAAATTAGACTAAACCAAATCAGGTGTATTCCTTCATATCCTTTATTGCACCCTTTAAGTTTCTTTCTCCATTAAGACAATGTAGAATAAGTTAGGAGGTAATATATATATATATATATATATATATATATATGTATGTATGTATGTATGTATGTATGTATGTATGTATGTATGTATGTATGTATATAATAACCATGTGTCAAGAAGAAAATCTTGAGCAAGATAGACTGGATAAGTAATAAAAGATAGAAGTATCTGCTAATGAATATAACGAGTTAAAGAAGTAGATTAGTTGGTCGGATTTTTAGCAGCCTATTTAGGTTATCAAAAGACTATTAGCACTTCTAATTGCACATGCACGCTAAAGGCAAAGTAGGTATTGATTATAAGGCCAACTGAAGTTTCAATTATTACTAAAAATTGATAATTAATATAAATTCTAATCAAAGAAATTTGAATTTAAGGAAAGAGCTACCTGTCTAAAAATAAAATGCAAAAGACAGAGTATATGTGAATTGTCCAAAGCCTAGTAACTGGGTCTTTGCACCTAGGTTAAGTGTGAAAATTCATATAAAATTATGGAGGAAAGGCCAGGATGCTCGGCACATTAAATAAATAAAAAAAATGGTAGTGTGAAAGCTACATTAATTCATGAGTATAAAATTGGGAATGTATAGAAAATTGACCAAAATAGGGGATAAGAGAGGATACTTTTGTCCTTTAATTTAACACTGAAATGCTAAAGTTAGTCATCACGAATATAAGTGCTGTAAATCTTTGATGTACTATAAGGAAGTTTTTAATTATATTGACTGCAAAATTTGCTTCTGAAGCTTAATGATTAGTTAGCGGTATTTTCTAAACTTTTTGACCTTTAGTCCTAGATTTTATCTTTTTGATGGATAATCTTATTGAAACATGATATTAAATAAAATATTGCTAAGGGACTAGCAATGACTAAGTTGGGAGGGTGTGATAAGTGATAAAAATATACTAATAAAAGTATTAAATTATAAAATAAATTAATTTATTTTTTTAGAAATTAGTATTTTTGTTAATCTTATGTAGGAAAAAAGGCCACTAATATGAAGATCTTATTTTTCTAGTTCAAATGAAATAAATTTCAGACAAAACGGACTTCAAATGAGCTTAAAAATAAATTTCAAAAAAAAAAGTTGGTTCGATTTAAATTGGTTTGAAAAAATTGGCTCAGCAAACCGCACTTAGACCGACCGACCCGCTGATGTCAGCATTTTTTGCGATGCACGGTGGACCACTACACAGGGCATTTCGAAGATTTCATAGGGAGAAGCGCGCTCTGATTGGTTGAAGAAAATGGCAGTCCACGCAACACCAGGCTCGCGCATGGTCTACAGAGGGCAATCTCAGAATTTTGCCTAATCCAACGGATGCTGTTCACTGGAATTTGATCAAACGACTAAAATTTATGCACTAACGAATGTCGGATGCAGCTCTCGATCGAGATCCAATGGTTGAGATTCATCTCAACTTTTAACTAAGAATTTGAAGCTCTTCTGTGCATGATCTGATGGTCTAGATTCAATATTTAAGGCTGATCCAATGGTCCAAATGAATTCTGACTTGATTTAGATTTTTAAAATAATTTTTGAGTAATTTTTGGACCGTTTGATCGGCATCCAACGGTCAGAATCAATCCAGAGCTCTTTTTGAGTTATTTTGAGAGTTTTAAACCCAATTTCAATGGGATTTCGACCTAAGACCACCCAGATTATTTCAAGGCCTATCTTACTATTGCCGAGGAAAGAGAAGTAGAGAGAGAAAAAAATATAGAGGGTTTTGGGAAGAGAGTTTTAAGAGAGAGCCTGGGAACAGGGGAAAAGAAAAAGAGTTCAGAGAGTTTTGAGAGAGAGTTTTGAGAGAAAGAAGAGAAAAGATTTTTATATTTTTTTTCTTTTCTTCTTCTGATAATCAAGACATCGATCAAGGAGCTTCTCTTCTTCTTCATCAAGTTTTCTACACCAAGAGCAATGGACAACCAATTGTAGCAATTAAACAGTCTAATTTCTTCATATTTTTTATTTTATTTACCATTTTTGGACTTGTTATTATGAACTAAATTTTTTTTTACTAAGGCTAAGGTGTAGCCACTCTTTTGATGCAATATTCAATATGATTTATTTTTAATTTTAAATTTTATTCATGAGTATATAAATCTAATCTTAATGCTTTTAGATTACTAGCCATCTTCTAATTGATCTGATGAACATAGATATTATGGATCAAGTACATCTATATTATTGCTTCTTGATTGTATATCTTATATTATGAATTAAATTAGAATTTATATGCATGCAAAAATTTTAGTACGCTTTGGATGTAGCATATTTTAATTAGAGGGTTTCATAAAACTTAATGCATTAATATTTATTTAAATTACACCTGGACCAAAGGATAATTATAATAATGATTTGCTTTTAGTATATGTGCCCTAAAGCAGAATCCTACCTTGTATCACTTTATGATGATGTTAGATATATGTGCCCTAGAAGCCAGAATTGGCTGACACTTGTAATACACTTCTAGGGGCAAAATTATAATTTTGACTATAATTAATGAAATGGGTTATTTTCTATCACACCTGTGTATTTAGTGTCTGTGATACATCCTTTGAGTTAATGGTAATGATAATTCATATTTTCAAGAGTTGAAAATTTAAGACATGAATAATCATTATTAACTCATAAACAGCTCCCGACCATAGGATCATCACGAGGATGGTGATTGATCCGGAAGGTTGGTGTACGATCGCTTCTCTTTAGTAGATGAGTCTTGAGTCTACGGTGTGGAGACACCGGAGCGAGAGTACAGGTACTCGTTAGAGAACGAGGGCACTGAGCGTGACCACCTCGAGTAGTCATTAGGAAGTCTACCTTCTCGTCAATGACTGACTCGATGCTGCAGTAGTGTGTCTGGTTCTTTGACCTGAGATGCATCGGCAGTTCACCTTGAGGGTGTTATAGTTTGACTACACCATTACTCGGTCTCCTAGCCATATGGAACCCTGAGGTGTATGTTGGCTATAGCATGTTCATTGTAGGAACTGGATTGCATCAAGATGGGAATCTATCTACCTCGGTGGTAGAGGAGTAGCCCTATGATGATCATGAGAATCAAGTCCAGAAATCCCATGGCCATGGTAGAGTGAAATAATAGAAAGAGTTTCTATTTAGATTTTCACATTGGACTCGAATCGAATGATTACATCATATGACAGAGACTAGGGTTTGACGAGTTCACCTTAACCCTAATCTGATCGGGGCTCAAGATAGAAGAACTTAATCACACAGGTAGCTGCACCAAGAGGTTCGCATTCAGCTCTGATGGGTTGCCACCATATACTGCTAGGTGTCACTGGTGGATTTTGGGAGCAATTAGAATGATTTAGATGATCGATCATTCTAGCTGTTCGAATCAGAAGAGTTCTGATCCATCGAAAGGAGTTTCGATGATGTCTATGATAGAGATCATGACATATCCCATTACCATACAGAACTGAACCTAACTGGGTCACACAAACAAGGGTTTGAATCTGGTGATCATCAATTGAACTGATCTAGTTCAATTGATCTGAATGAGATTCAATTAGGTTCAAGGAAATCGTGCTAGCACTCGATTGAACCTAACGTTCTTCTTTTACTATCATAAATAAGTTGTCCTGACTGAGCCAAAGGAGTTTGTGCTCAATCAGAGGCCTTCATATGGTCTGACTGGAGGTTGTCCAAGTCAGAATAGGTTGTCTTATTTGTAAGACATTACCTGCCATTTTTGGTCACCTGCCATTTCTTGTTCTTTGACTTTGGTCAAAAGTCTACCTTTGACTGGTCAAACGTTGACCATTGACCCTTTGACTTTTGACCACATGTCATGCACCTATTGGAGAGCTGGTGGGGGCCTGTCCCCCTGCCAGAACCTGGCAAGGAGAAGGGCGCACGCCAAGGGTGGCGTGAGCCCAAGTAGGAGGCGCCTAGGAGTCCTTGTTGGACAAGGACTCCACCTCCCTTTTGGATTCCAATCAGAGTTCTACTAAGAATCCAGTTTGACTGGTCTTAGGCGCCCTCTAAGGAGGAATCCAGGGGTCTCTATTCCAACCAATCAGATTTAGATCTGATTTCACAAAGGGTTGTGATTGGTTGAGAGGAAGAGGAGTTGGATCACAAGAGGTCTATAAATAAGACCCTGCGCCCAACCCTAATTCTAATGAAATTAGACCCCACGCCCCAAGGCTGCCTCTCCCCTCCTTCTCCATGCCATAGTCTCTTCTCCCCTTGCTCTCCACGTCCAAAAGTGTTTTGGACTTTAGGTTGGTGCGATTCAGATCAAGGAAAGGCGATCAAAAGCAAGAAGGCTGCGCTGCTGCAAAAGGACGACTGCAGATCTTCAAAAGAGTTTTGAAGATCCTCCAGATCAGATCCAGATCTGATTTTTGGAGGTGTGATAGAGAAGAAGAGGATCTCCAGATCCAACCCGAGTGGATACCGGTAGAGGCCAGGCGCTTGCGTGGCTAAGATCCAGAACCTTCCGCTGCAATCAGGATCATCTACAGGGTAATAGGATTACCCAAATCAGGTAAATTAAATTTGATTTAATTTATCTTATTTTATTTTATTTATTAAAATAATAAGAATCAGATCTGAAACATATCAAGATCTGATTGAGATCAAGAGAAAATTTTTGAAATATATCTCTTGATCTAATCAGATCTGGACGAACCTGGACCGGGAAATCAGGATTTCCCTTCAACTGGTATCAGAGCCATGGTTCTAAATTGTTTAGATCTGATTTTAATTTTATTTTAATTAGAAAATAAAGTGATTTCAGATGTCACATGAGATGTGATCAGATCTGAAATCAGAAAAAATTAAAATTAAATGATTTGGATCTAAGAACATGAAGATATGCATGACTAGTTCTAGAATAGAATAGTTCTATAGAATAGTTTTGCATGTCTTTGATTTAATCTGATTAAATCATATTTTAGATCTTCTTATTTACTATTTTCTGATATTATAAGTGTTATAATAACATCTGATAAACAGCAAATAAAAATTATTTAATTTTAAATATCATATGAGATATGATAGATGCATGTCTAGACTAGTTGTAGAATAGTTCTACATAATTGTCTAGATTAGAATTTATTTTGATTAGATCAATTTAAATCTAATTTTTTAGATTATTATGAGATAATTTAGATCTGAAAACATGCATGATTTGATACATGAGATGTATGCAAAATATGCCTTGATTAGATCTAAATTTGTATATGAGATATATGATATAGATCTATAACTGTTTTGTAGATTTACATGTTCCTGATTAAGGCGTTCCTCTTGGCCGTCCGGTCATAAGAACGAAGAAGGGTTTAAAGGCCCTCTCTTCCCATTCGATGGGGTGTTCTTATGACGTGTAGGGGTGCTGCGTGTTCGTCCTTAATCAGAAACCCAAAACTTACTTTCTGCAAAACCCTAGATCCTGAAACCCTAGGATTTATTGTGCATATTTTGTTTATGAACCCAACTTAATTAAGAATTAAGTTTATGGAATATTAATTAGGTCTAAAATTGAGAATTTCAGATCTAAGACATATTCATAATACTGGGTTCGGGCTTGGGTAGCTCAATTAGGTCTAAGCGGTTGATCAAACCGAATCAAGAGTTGGTTAGATGGGATCAACAATGCTTAAATTGACCAGCCTAATAGGATTAAGTCTGGGTCAAGATCGAGTCACGATCAAGCAAGACCTAATTAGGCTCAGAGGTTAGAGTCTGGATTGTAGGCTAACCCAATTGGTTCTGACTCAACAATTTGGTGTCTAAGGTAAGTTTGGCACAGACGACCGACTGGTTTTTAATTGGAAGCTACTCGACCTGAATGCGTTCTTGTGCGAGTTAACGGCATATTCCTTCCACCGGTCTCACTTACCTGGCCATATCTGTTGACACAGTTCTGATCTGAGGTGGTCAATAATCCGAGCTGAACCCATGCCACTAGGTTAGTCATAATTGTTATGACTAAGCCAAGTCTAGTTTAATGAGACCTGAATCAATTCTCCCTAAGAAAAGATTAAGTCCGAGGTCTTCCACCATTGTAGACGTGCGGGCCCTTCCCGGGGTTGATTGTTCTCGGCTGGATACAGTGGCTCAGTTGCACCGGGAAGACGCAACCATGTCTATTAGGCATTGGATGCTATGGGCTGGAGGATGAGTTGGGCTCAATATTTCGGATACGGTGAGAGACCCAATTAGGAACCCAGTCTATGCAAATGGTGGGTCTGACTTAACTAAGGAGTGGATCAATATTCCGGATACGGTGAGATTCATGAATTAGAGACCAAGTTTGGGTGCACCATGATTAGAGAATCATTGAACAAGAGTTGTTCACTCATTGGCTAACCCATCACCAATAACTGTTAGGTGAGGTGATGAGTCAGTTGGTGAGACCGCACCACCCACTAGAAATCATCAATCGTGGAGATTTTCGCATCTCTACAGAGGGAGTGTAGGGATCCGAGAAAATAGTGGGAGCTAATTTGTTTAAAAATAAAATCCCTAAACAAATTGGTCAAGTCAAAATTACAGTATCTAACTAGAATCTTTGACTCTCTACAGGAAAATGTCTGCGTCCAACCCACTTGGCACGTATCCTAGACACACATAGACTGACTGGACCCAATTATAAAGATTGGCTCAGGAACTACAAAATTGTTTTGGGTTCAGAGAAGTTAACACATGTTTTGGACCAGGACCCTCCCACCTTACCAGCTCCGTCCATCTGTTGAACAGAGAGCGTCTCTGGAAAAATGGATTGACGAAGACAATAAGGCCAGATACTACATGTTGGGCTCGATGTCTGATGAGCTCCAGCGCCAACATGAAGATATCGGGACTGCTCGCCAAATGTTGGCTCACCTGCAGGAGATGTTTGGTGAACAGAGTCGCGCAGCCAAATATCAAGTCACGAAAATGACTTTTTAAGGCTAAGATGCGTGATGGGCAGTCAGTCCAAGATCACTGTCTGACAATGATCAAGGACATGGAAGAGCTTGAGAAGCTCGGTGTGAAGTTGGACTTGGATCTGCAGAACGATATTATTCTGCAATCCTTGACTGATGCATATGGGCAATTCATCATGAATTACCACATGCATAAACTTCAAAATTCCTTGGCCGAGTTGATGAATATGCTGGTTACCGCTGAGCTTTCTATGAAAGGTTCTAAAGGCTCAGTTCTTGCTATGGAACGGACTTCTTCCAAAAGAAAGTCTTATGGAAAGAAAAAGAAGTCTGTGAAAAAGCAAAAGGTGGAAGGATCAAAGAAGAAGAAGGCAGAACCGAAGAAGAAGGTCGATGGCAAAGGAAAGTGTTTCCATTGCAACAGCGACGGCCATTGGAAGCGGAACTGCCCTACTTACCTGGCCACCCTGAAGAACAAGAAGGAAGGTCCTTCTGGAGGTATGCTCGTTATTGAGTCTAACCTTACGGTTTCTTCTGCATCCAGTTGGGTGCTTGACTCTGGTTCTAGTGCTCATCTGTGCACTTCTATGCAGGGTCTTGAGGATAGCAGGAGGCTGAGGGATGGAGACATGATCCTACGCATCGGTAATGGAGCAAGAGTTGCTGCAGTAGCCGTGGGAACATACCCTCTGCGATTACCATCTGGTTTAGACTTAGTTTTAAAAGACTGTTATTATGTGCCTGCAGCTAGCAGGAATTTGATTTCTGTTTCATGCTTAGCACAAGAAGGTTATGTGATCACCTTCTTTAAGGACCATTGTAACATTCTTTATGAAAGAAATAAAATTGCAAATGGTTTCCTTGTTAATGGTCTTTATCAGTTGCATATTGATGTACCTGTTTTAACTATCGAGCAAAACGTGAATGCCAAACGACCTAGGGATAGTCCAAACGACAGATATCTATGGCACCTGAGATTAGGTCATATAGCAGAAGATAGGATTAACAAATTGGAGAAAAATGGGCTATTGAGTCCATTGACTTTTGAGTCATATCCAACTTGTGAATCTTGTCTTCAAGGCAAAATGACTAAACTCCCTTTTGTTGGACATGGGGAGAGGGCCACAGATCTCCTTGCCCTAGTACATACTGATGTGTGCGGCCCATTCGATGTGCCGGCTAGAGGCAATTTTGTCTACTTCATTACCTTTACCGATGATCTGTCTAGGTATGGGTATGTGTATCTTATGAGACACAAGTCTGAAGCTTTTGAAAAGTTCAAAGAATTCAGACATGAAGTAGAAAAACAAACTGGAAAACCCATTAAGGTTCTTCGATCAGATCGAGGAGGTGAATACCTTAGCCGGGAATTCCTAGACTATCTTAAGGAAAATGGCATAGTCTCTCAATGGACTCCACCAGGAACACCTCAACTCAACGGGGTTTCAGAACGGAGAAATCGGACTCTATTGGATATGGTTCGATCTCCGATCCATGATGGCTTCACAGACTCCTTAATTTTCTTTGGGGACATTCATTGTTACTTCAATTTATCTACTGAAATAGGGTTCCCTCTAAGATCGTTCCTACCAATCGTATAGATTATGTACGCTAAGCAAACCAAGTATGAGTCATGCTCAGAATTTGGTTTTGTCCGCGAGCTCTGTCAAAAGATAACACAGCGAACATGCCAATCTAGAAGACCACAATGTGATTGTGAGTCGACATGCTCATTTTCTTGAAAAATAAGTTTATTCAAGATAGTGGCATTGGAAAAGAGATTAAGCTTGATGAGAAGTCTACACAAGTACAGATCAAGGCCAATGTGAACCAATCAGGCTTGAAGCCATAAGAACCCTACCTCCTCCACTCGTAGATGAAAAGAGTTTTCCCGTCCCCAGAAAGATACTTAGGTTATTGTTTCAGAGAAGTAGAGAAAATATTCCCTCGTAGGTAATCGGTGGCTCATAGTGATGATCCCAAAACCTAAAACGAGCGATATAGATATCGACTTTGCAGAATGGCTATGAGCGAATGCAAGTTAGAAATTCGACTCGATGCACTCAACCAAAGTCTGGACCTTGTAGAGGTCCACAGCAAGGGTAAGTACCTATTGGTGTAAATGGATTTTCAAGAAGAAGATCTGGTGCAGATGGAAATGTGGAGACATTCAAGGCTAGACTAGGGCAAAGGTTATAGTCAATGCGCGAAAGGCATTGACTATTAGGATGACTTTTCTCCGGTATAGCTAAAAATCCATCCACACATGCTTGCTGTCTGCAGCCTATTTCGATATGACATATGGCAATGGACAGTGAAAATCGGATTCCTAACGAGATATCTTGAGAAGATATCTATAGGAGCAGCGTTAGCTAGTTCACATCCAGTGATTACTGATCACAAGGTTTGCAAGCTACAAAGGTCAATTATGGCACTTAAGCAAGCATCTAGAGCTGAAACACTCATTTCAATGATGTGATCAAAATGTTTGATTTATCAAAATAGAAAGGAACCATGTTCTTTCAAAAAGGTCAGTGGGACGCTGTTGTCTTCTCTTGATTGTACGTGGATGACATCCTCCTTATTGGAATGATATTTTCCATTTGAACAATCAAAATGATGTGTTGTCCCAGAAATTCTCCTTAATAAGACCTAGTTGAAGCATCCTTTATTCTAGGAAATTAAGTATCTATAGGGATAGACTGAATAGGAAGTATAACTAGGCCTTTCACAGAAAGATGTACATAAGAGGAAAGTAAAAAGAGGTTTAGTAATGGAAAGCTCTAAGAGGGGATTAATATCCTTCAGACTGGTACATTCCATCTTCCAGAAGATGTCCCCAGCACACCTGA
Organism: Cocos nucifera; assembly: GCA_006176705.1. Lineage (NCBI taxonomy): Eukaryota > Viridiplantae > Streptophyta > Magnoliopsida > Arecales > Arecaceae > Cocos > Cocos nucifera. Next base: position 324,454 of record QRFJ01000530.1, on the reverse strand, counting down.
AGGAAATAAGAACGCATGAGTAAGTCTTATCTTCTGTCATAATAGGAGCCTTATGTATGGCCATGCTATGTACACGACTCCCTGACTATAGCCCATGCTGTGAGTTCACAAGCAGATATCAATCAAATCCAGGGAAGAACATGCGACTTCCTGTTGAAATGTATCCTTTAAGTATTAGAAGAACTAAGGATATGATGTTGGTCTTTGGTAAACGGAGAACTCCAAGTTCAGGAGATACACAGACTCGGATTCATGTCCGATTATAGTGATGAAAGTCGACATCTGGGAGTCTTTTGTGTGCAATGGTGGGTGCTTCAGCTTGGCAAGAGTTTCAAGCAAACTGTGATAGCAGATTCCATCCGGAAGCAGAATATATCGCTGCATCAAGGCTGTCAAAAGGAAGCGTTCTTGTAAAAAAGTTTGCTGCAGAAATTGGAGTAATGCCCATCAGATGCCAATTTCTCTGTTACTGCGACAAATAAGCATAGCTTGCAATAGGAGGCCAGGTCTCACAGAAGTCCAAGCACATTCGAGCGGTGATACACGCTCACCGCAGATTACCTTGATAAAGGTTATGCGTTAGTTCAAGAGAGTCAACTCCATGAGATAATAGTGGGCAGACCCATTATAAAGCCGTTGGGACAGCTGAAGTTCGAAGCCCACCTGAGAAGATGGGACTTAGACTTGTAGCACATTGATTTAGGACAAGTGAAGATTGTAGATATAAGTGTCCTAGAACCAGCAATTATGGCTGACACTTGTAATACACTTCTAGGGGAAAATTAATAATTTTGACTCATCAATATAATGGTATTTTCCTATCACACCTATGTGTATTTAGTGTCTGTGATACATCCTTTGAGTTAATGGTAATGATAATTTCAATTTTCAAGAGTTTGAAATTTAAGACATGAAATAATCATTATTAACTCATAAAATGCTCCCGCCAATAGGATCCATCATGAGGATGGGTATGATTGATCCGAAGGTGTGTACATGTTCTCTTTAGATGAGTCCTTGAGTCACGGTGTGGGAGACATACCGAGGAGAGTACGGTACTGATTAGAGAACTGAGGGCACTGGAGCGTCACCAATACTCGATAGTCCATTAGGCAAAGTTCTCCTTCTCATCAATGACTGACATCGATGCTGCAGTAGTGTGTCTGGTTACCTTTGACCTAAGAATGCTCGTAGTTCACCTTGAAGGGTGTTATAGTTTGACTACACCATTACTCGTCTCCTAGCCATACGGAAATCCTGGGTGTATGTTGGCTATAGACCATGTTCATTGTAGGAATGGATATGCAATAAAGATGGAATCTATCTACCTCGGTGGTAGAGGAGCAGCCCTTGATGATATGAGAACAAGTCCAAAGCCCTAAGCCATGGCGGAGTGAAACAAAAGAAAAGTTTCTAATTTAGGCTTTTCATATTGGACATAAAATCGAATGATTACATCATACGACAAAGACTAGGATTTGACGAGTTCACCTTAACCCTAATCTGATCGGGGCTCAAGATAGAAGAACTTAATCACACAGGTAGCTACACCAAAGGTTCCCAATCAGCTTTGATGGGTTGCCACCATATACTACTAGGTGTCACTGGTGAATTTGGAAGCAATAGAATGATTTAGGATGATCAATCATTCTAGCTATTCAATCAGAAGAGTTCTGATCCATCAAAAGAAGTTTCGATGATGTCGATGATAGAGATCATGACATATCCCATTACCATACAAAACTGAACCTAATGTTAGATATATGTGCCCTAGAAGCCAGAATTGGCTGACACTTGTAATACACTTCTAGGGGCAAAATTGTAATTTTGACTATAATTAATGCACAAGGGACTTATTTTTCTATCACATGTTGTATTTGTGCTGTGATAATTCCTTTGAGTTAATGGTAATGATAATTCATATGTTTCAAGAGTTGAAACATTTAAGACATGAATAATCATTATTAACTCATAAACAGCTCCCGACCATCAGGATCTATCAGAGGATGGTGCATAATTGGATCGGAAGGTTGGTGTACGGCATCGCTTCTCTTTAGGTAAGATGAGTCCTTGAGTCTACGGTGTGGAGACACCAGAGCGAGAGTACAGATATCTTAGAGAACGGGCAACCTGAGCGTGACCACCTCGAGTAGTGCATTAAGGGAGTTCTACCTTCTCCGTGCAATGTTACTGGAGCATCGACTTGCTCCCGGGCAGCGGTAGTGGTGTTGGTCTCTTTGTAACCTGAGATTGCCATCCGCAAGTCCTCACCGTTGGAAGGTGTGTATAGTAGTTTGACTACACACATTACTAGCGCTCTCGATCCGCGCAATAGACCATGAATGGAACCCCCTGAGGTGCTAATCGTTGGCTGTGACATCGTTCATTGTAGGGGAACTGGATTGCATCAAGTGCGGATCCTATCATACCGTTCGGGTCGGTTAAGAGAGAGGTAGCCCTATGATGTATCAAATGAGAAATCAGTCGCAAGAAATCTCATGGCCATGGTAGAGCTCGAATAATAGAAAGAGTTTCTATTTAGATTTTCAACATTGGACTCGAATCGAATGATTACATCATATGACAGAGACTAGGGTTTACGAGTTCACCTTAACCCTAATCTGATCGGGGGCTCAAGATAGAAGAACTGAATACATACGGTAAGCTGGCACCAAAGACCGGTTCGCTTCCCCAGCTCTGATGGGTTGACCACCCATATACTGCTAGGTGTCCCACTGGTGGATTTTTGGGAGCAATTAGAATGGCATTTAAGATGATCCGATCAGTTCTAGCTGTTCAAACTCAGCAACGATCTCTGATCCATCGAAAGAAGTTTCGATGATGTCTATGATAGCCAGCATCATGACATATCCCATTTCCATACTAGAACTGAACCTAACTGGGGTCAACACGGAAAAAGGGTTTTGAATGCGTGGCTGGTGCCATCAATTGAACTGATCAGTTAATTGATCTGAATGAGCATTCAATTAGGTTCCAAGGGAAATCATGCTAGCACTCGAGTTCGACACCTAACGTTCTTCTTTAACTATCACCAATAACGTTGTCGCTGACTGAGACAAAAGGAGTTTTGTGCTCAATCAGAAGCCTTCATGATGGTCTGAACTGGAGGTTGTCAAGTAGAATAGTTTGTCTTATTTTGTAAGACATTACTGCCATTTTTTGGTCACCTGCCATTTTCCTTGTTCTCATTTGACTTTGGTCAAATCTACCTTTGACTGGTCAAAACGTATGACGCCTTACCCTTTGACTTTTGCCAGACTATGTCATGCCACACTACTTGGGAGCTGGTGGGGGCTTGTCCCTCTATCAGAACTCTGCAAGGAGAGGCGCACCACAAGGGGGCGCGTGGCCCAAGTAGGAGGGCGCCTAGAGTCCTTTGTTGGACAAGGACTCCACCTCTTTATGGATTCAATATCAGTAGGATTCTTAACTAAGAATCAGTTTTGCTGGTCTTAGGCCTCCTCTAAGGAGTGGATCACAGGGTCTTTTTTTCAAACCAATCAGATTAGCATTGATTTCATCAAAAGTGTTGTGGATTGGTTAGAGGAAGGGAGTTGGATCACAAGAGGTCTATAAATAAGACCCTGCGCCCACCCTAACTAAGTGAAGTGAATTCATAGAGATTCCCTGCCCAAGCTGCTCTCCCCTCCTTCTCCATGCATAGTCCTCTTCTCCTTTGCTCTCTCCACGTCCAAAAGGTGTTTTGGATTAGTTGTTGGTGCGCGATTCAGATCAAGGAAAGGCGATCAAAGCAAGACAGGCTGCGCTGCTGCAGAAAGGACGACTGCAGTCTTTCAAAAAGTTTTGAAGATCCTCCAGATCAGATCAGATCTAATTTTTGGAGGTATGATAGAGAAGAAGAGGATCTCCAGATCACAATCTGAGTGGATACCGGTAGAGGCCAGGCGCTTGCGTGGCTAAGATCCAGAACCTTCCGCTGCAATCAGGATCATCTACAGGGTAATAGGATTACCCAAATCAGATAAATTAAATTTGATTTAATTTATCTTATTTTATTTTATTTATTAAAATAATAAGAATCAGATCTAAAACATATCAAGATCTGATTGAGATCAAGAGAAAATTTTTGAAATATATCTCTTTATCTAATCAGATCTGGACGAACCTGGACCGGGAAATCAGGATTTCCCTTCAACAGGTATCAGAGCCATGGTTCTAAATTGTTTAGATCTGATTTTAATTTTATTTTAATTAGAAAATAAATTGATTTCAGATGTCACATGAGATGTGATCAGATCTGAAATCAGAAAAATTAAATTAAATGATTTGGATCTAAGAACATGAAGATATGCATGACTAGTTCTAGAATAGAATAGTTCTATAGAATAGTTTTTGCAATGTCTTTGATTTAATCTGAATTAAATCATATTTTAGATCTCTTATTTACTATTTTCTGATATTATAAAGTGTTATAATAAATATCTGAAAAACAGCAAATAAAAATTATTTAATTTTAAATATCATATGAGATATGATGATGGCATGTCTAGACTAGTTTGTAGATAGTTTCTACAATAATTTCTAGATTAGAATTTATTTTGATTAGATCAATTTAAAATCTAATTTTTTAGATTATTATGTGATAATTTAGATCTGAAAATATGCATGATTATGATACCATGAAATGTATGCAAAATATTGCCTTGTTAGATCTAAATTTGTATATGAGATATAATGATATAGATCTAATAACTTTTTGTAGATTTACATGTTTCCTGATTAGGCGTTCCTCTTGGCCGTCCGGTCATAAG
>QRFJ01000530.1:89526-319636 GCA_006176705.1 Cocos nucifera | reverse complement strand
TATATCTCTTGATCTAATCAGATCTGGACGAACCTGGACCGGGAAATCAGGATTTCCCTTCAACTGGTATCAGAGCCATGGTTCTAGATTGTTTAGATCTGATTTTAATTTTATTTTAATTAGAAAATAAAGTGATTTCAGATGTCACATGAGATGTGATCAGATCTGAAATCAGAAAAATTAAAATTAAATGATTTGGATCTAAGAACATGAAGATATGCATGACTAGTTCTAGAATAGAATAGTTCTATAGAATAGTTTTGCATGTCTTTGATTTAATCTGATTAAATCATATTTTAGATCTTCTTATTTACTATTTTCTGATATTATAAGTGTTATAATAACATCTGATAAACAGCAAATAAAAATTATTTAATTTTAAATATCATATGAGATATGATAGATGCATGTCTAGACTAGTTGTAGAATAGTTCTACATAATTGTCTAGATTAGAATTTATTTTGATTAGATCAATTTAAATCTAATTTTTTAGATTATTATGTGATAATTTAGATCTGAAAATATGCATGATTTGATACATGAGATGTATGCAAAATATGCCTTGATTAGATCTAAATTTGTATATGAGATATATGATATAGATCTATAACTGTTTTGTAGATTTACATGTTCCTGATTAAGGCGTTCCTCTTGGCCGTCCGGTCATAAGAACGAAGAAGGGTTTAAAGGCCCTCTCTTCCCATTCGATGGGGTGTTCTTATGACGTGTAGGGGTGCTGCGTGTTCGTCCTTAATCAGAAACCCAAAACTTACTTTCTGCAAAACCCTAGATCCTGAAACCCTAGGATTTATTGTGCATATTTTGTTTATGAACCCAACTTAATTAAGAATTAAGTTTATGGAATATTAATTAGGTCTAAAATTGAGAATTTCAGATCTAAGACATATTCATAATACTGGGTTCGGGCTTGGGTAGCTCAATTAGGTCTAAGCGGTTGATCAAACCGAATCAAGAGTTGGTTAGATGGGATCAACAATGCTTAAATTGACCAGCCTAATAGGATTAAGTCTGGGTCAAGATCGAGTCACGATCAAGCAAGACCTAATTAGGCTCAGAGGTTAGAGTCTGGATTGTAGGCTAACCCAATTGGTTCTGACTCAACAATTTGGTGTCTAAGGTAAGTTTGGCACAGACGACCGACTGGTTTTTAATTGGAAGCTACTCGACCTGAATGCGTTCTTGTGCGAGTTAACGGCATATTCCTTCCACCGGTCTCACTTACCTGGCCATATCTGTTGACACAGTTCTGATCTGAGGTGGTCAATAATCCGAGCTGAACCCATGCCACTAGGTTAGTCATAATTGTTATGACTAAGCCAAGTCTAGTTTAATGAGACCTGAATCAATTCTCCCTAAGAAAAGATTAAGTCCGAGGTCTTCCACCATTGTAGACGTGCGGGCCCTTCCCGGGGTTGATTGTTCTCGGCTGGATACAGTGGCTCAGTTGCACCGGGAAGATGCAACCATGTCTATTAGGCATTGGATGCTATGGGCTGGAGGATGAGTTGGGCTCAATATTTCGGATACGGTGAGAGACCCAATTAGGAACCCAGTCTATGCAAATGGTGGGTCTGACTTAACTAAGGAGTGGATCAATATTCCGGATACGGTGAGATTCATGAATTAGAGACCAAGTTTGGGTGCACCATGATTAGAGAATCATTGAACAAGAGTTGTTCACTCATTGGCTAACCCATCACCAATAACTGTTAGGTGAGGTGATGAGTCAGTTGGTGAGACCGCACCACCCACTAGAAATCATCAATCGTGGAGATTTTCGCATCTCTACAGAGGGAGTGTAGGGATCCGAGAAAATAGTGGGAGCTAATTTGTTTAAAAATAAAATCCCTAAACAAATTGGTCAAGTCAAAATTACAGTATCTAACTAGAATCTTTGACTCTCTACAGGAAAATGTCTGCGTCCAACCCACTGGCACGTATCCTAGACACACATAGACTGACTGGACCCAATTATAAAGATTGGCTCAGGAACTACAAAATTGTTTTGGGTTCAGAGAAGTTAACACATGTTTTGGACCAGGACCCTCCCACCTTACCAGCTCGTCCATCTGTTGAACAGAGAGCGTCTCTGGAAAAATGGATTGACGAAGACAATAAGGCCAGATACTACATGTTGGGCTCGATGTCTGATGAGCTCCAGCGCCAACATGAAGATATCGGGACTGCTCGCCAAATGTTGGCTCACCTGCAGGAGATGTTTGGTGAACAGAGTCGCGCAGCCAAATATCAAGTCACGAAATGACTTTTTAAGGCTAAGATGCGTGATGGGCAGTCAGTCCAAGATCACTGTCTGACAATGATCAAGGACATGGAAGAGCTTGAGAAGCTCGGTGTGAAGTTGGACTTGGATCTGCAGAACGATATTATTCTGCAATCCTTGACTGATGCATATGGGCAATTCATCATGAATTACCACATGCATAAACTTCAAAATTCCTTGGCCGAGTTGATGAATATGCTGGTTACCGCTGAGCTTTCTATGAAAGGTTCTAAAGGCTCAGTTCTTGCTATGGAACGGACTTCTTCCAAAAGAAAGTCTTATGGAAAGAAAAAGAAGTCTGTGAAAAAGCAAAAGGTGGAAGGATCAAAGAAGAAGAAGGCAGAACCGAAGAAGAAGGTCGATGGCAAAGGAAAGTGTTTCCATTGCAACAGCGACGGCCATTGGAAGCGGAACTGCCCTACTTACCTGGCCACCCTGAAGAACAAGAAGGAAGGTCCTTCTGGAGGTATGCTCGTTATTGAGTCTAACCTTACGGTTTCTTCTGCATCCAGTTGGGTGCTTGACTCTGGTTCTAGTGCTCATCTGTGCACTTCTATGCAGGGTCTTGAGGATAGCAGGAGGCTGAGGGATGGAGACATGATCCTACGCGTCGGTAATGGAGCAAGAGTTGCTGCAGTAGCCGTGGGAACATACCCTCTGCGATTACCATCTGGTTTAGACTTAGTTTTAAAAGACTGTTATTATGTGCCTGCAGCTAGCAGGAATTTGATTTCTGTTTCATGCTTAGCACAAGAAGGTTATGTGATCACCTTCTTTAAGGACCATTGTAACATTCTTTATGAAAGAAATAAAATTGCAAATGGTTTCCTTGTTAATGGTCTTTATCAGTTGCATATTGATGTACCTATTTTAACTATCGAGCAAAACGTGAATGCCAAACGACCTAGGGATAGTCCAAACGACAGATATCTATGGCACCTGAGATTAGGTCATATAGCAGAAGATAGGATTAACAAATTGGAGAAAAATGGGCTATTGAGTCCATTGACTTTTGAGTCATATCCAACTTGTGAATCTTGTCTTCAAGGCAAAATGACTAAACTCCCTTTTGTTGGACATGGGGAGAGGGCCACAGATCTCCTTGCCCTAGTACATACTGATGTGTGCGGCCCATTTGATGTGCCGGCTAGAGGCAATTTTGTCTACTTCATTACCTTTACCGATGATCTGTCTAGGTATGGGTATGTGTATCTTATGAGACATAAGTCTGAAGCTTTTGAAAAGTTCAAAGAATTCAGACATGAAGTAGAAAAACAAACTGGAAAACCCATTAAGGTTCTTCGATCAGATCGAGGAGGTGAATACCTTAGCCGGGAATTCCTAGACTATCTTAAGGAAAATGGCATAGTCTCTCAATGGACTCCACCAGGAACACCTCAACTCAACGGGGTTTCAGAACGGAGAAATCGGACTCTATTGGATATGGTTCGATCCATGATGAGCTTCACAGACCTCCCTGATTTTCTTTGGGGACATTTCATTATTAACTTCAATTTATCTACTGAATAGGGTTCCCTCTAAAACCGTTCCTACCACACCGTATGAGATATGGCACGGTAAGAAACCAAGTCTGAGTCATCTCAGAATTTGGGGTTGTCCGGCTTATGTCAAAAGACAACAAGCGGACAAGTTAGAGTTTAGGTCCTTTAGAGCTCGATTCATAGGATATCCTAAAGAGTCATTAGGATACTATTTCTACATTCCAGAAGACCACAATGTGATTGTGAGTCGACATGCCATCTTTCTTGAAAAATAGTTTATTCAAGATAGCGGCATTGGAAAGCAGATTAAGCTTGATGAGAAAGTCTCACAAGTGGAAAGAGCTAAGGACCAAGTGGAACCAAATCAGGTTGAGCCAATAAGAACACTACCTCCTCCACCTCGTAGATCGGAAAGAGTTTTCCCGTCCCCCTGAAAGATACTTAGGTATTATTTCAGAGGATGTAGAGGAAATGTTCCTCGTAGGTAATGGTGCTCATGGTGATGATCCCAAAACCTACAACGAGGCGATATCAGATATCGACTCCGAGAAATGGCTTGAGGCAATGAAGTCAGAAATTGACTCGATGCACTCAAACCAAGTCTGGACCTTGGTAGATCCACCAGAAGGTATAGTACCTATTGGGTGTAAATGGATCTTCAAGAGAAAGATTGGTGCAGATGGGAATGTGGAGACATTCAAGGCTAGACTGGTGGCAAAAGGTTATAGTCAACGCGAAGGCATTGACTATCAGGATACCTTTTCCCGGTAGCTATGCTAAAATCCATCCGCACATTGCTTGCTGTTGCAGCCTATTTCGATTATGAAATATGGCAAATGGACGTGAAAACGGCATTCCTAAATGGATATCTTGAGGAAGATATCTATATGGAACAGCCGCTAGGTTTCACATCCAGTGATACTGATCACAAGGTTTGCAAGCTGCAAAGGTCCATATATGGACTTAAGCAAGCATCTCGGAGCTGGAACACTCGTTTCAATGATGTGATCAAAAAGTTTGGTTTCATCAAAAATGAAGAGGAACCATGTGTTTTCAAAAGGGTCAGTGGGAGCGCTGTTGTCTTCCTCGTATTGTACGTGGATGACATCCTCCTTATTGGGAATGATATTCCCATGTTGACATCAGTCAAGATGTGGTTGTCCAAGGAATTCTCCATGAAAGACCTAGGTGAAGCATCCTTTATTCTAGGAATTAAGGTCTATAGGGATAGACCGAATAGGATGCTAGGACTTTCACAGAAGATGTACATAGAGGAAGTACTAAAGAGGTTTAGTATGGAAAACTCTAAGAGGGGATTAATACCCTTCAGACATGGTATTCATCTTTCCAAGAAGATGTGCCCCAGCACACCTGAGGAAATAGAACGCATGAGCAAGATCCCTTATGCTTCTGCAATAGGGAGCCTCATGTATGCCATGCTATGTACACGACCTGATATAGCCCATGCTGTGAGTGTCACAAGCAGATATCAGTCAAATCCAAGGTGAAGAACACTGGACTTCTGTGAAATGTATCCTTAAGTACTTGAGAAGAACTAAGGATATGATGTTGGTCTTTGGTAATGGAGAACTCCAAGTCCAGGGATACACAGACTCGGACTTTCATGTCCGATATAGATGATCGAAAGTCGACATCTGGAAGTCTGTTTGTGTGCAATGGTGGTGCTGTCAGCTGGAAGAGTTCCAAGCAAACTGTGATAGCAGATTCCACCATGGAAGCAGAATATATCGCTGCATCAGAGGCTGCAAAGGAAGCATTCTGGTACAAGAAGTTTGCTGCAGAAATTGGAGTAATGCCATCAGATGCCATTCCTCTTTACTGCGACAACAATGGCGCCATAGCCCTTGCTAAGGAGCCGAGGTCTCACCAGAAGTCCAAGCACATTGAGCGGCGATACCATCCTCATCCGCGATTACCTTGAGAAAGGTTACGTTGAGGTCAAGAGAGTCAACTCCGCAGATAATGTGGCAGACCCACTTACAAAGCCGTTGGGCCAGCAGAAGATCGAAGCCCACCTTGAGAAGATGGGACTTAGACTTGTAGCCAATTGGCTTTAGGACAAGTGGGAGATTGTTAGATATATGTGCCCTAGAAGCCAGAATTGGCTGACACTTGTAATACACTTCTAGGGGCAAAATTATAATTTTGACTATAATTAATAAAATGGGTTATTTTCTATCACATATGTGTATTTAGTGTCTGTGATACATCCTTTGAGTTAATGGTAATGATAATTCATATTTTCAAGAGTTGAAAATTTAAGACATGAATAATCATTATTAACTCATAAACAGCTCCCGACCATAGGATCATCACGAGGATGGTGATTGATCCAGAAGGTTGGTGTACGATCGCTTCTCTTTAGTAGATGAGTCTTGAGTCTACGGTGTGGAGACACCGGAGTGAGAGTACAGGTACTCATTAGAGAATGAGGGCACTGAGCGTGACCACCTCGAGTAGTCATTAGGAAGTCTACCTTCTCGTCAATGACTGACTCGATGCTGCAGTAGTGTGTCTGGTTCTTTGACCTAAGATGCATCGGTAGTTCACCTTGAGGGTGTTATAGTTTGACTACACCATTACTCGGTCTCCTAGCCATATGGAACCCTGAGGTGTATGTTGGCTGTGACATGTTCATTGTAGGAACTGGATTGCATCAAGATGGGATCTATCTACCTCGGTGGTAGAGGTAGTTCCCAAAATTTATTTCTTTCAAATTGGTTTAACTCTTCTTGCATTGCTAATATCCAATTTGAATCCTTTTTAGCTTCAATTATGTTCTTAGGTTCTATGTGAGATATAAATGCAATATGATTCATAGCTTTCCTAAGAGATTATCTAATTTTAAGTCCATAAGATGAATCACCTATAATTAATTTCTTAGGATGATTGTGATCATATCTTCATTCGTTTGGTAGATTAGATGTACCTTGCTCTTCTTAGAGTTGTGGATCCCTTTCTTCAGTATATTGCTCTTCACCTTCTTTTTCTTGTGAAGTATCTTCAAGTATCATATTTTTTAATTTGTTTTCAAGATTATCCGCATCCATATCAAATTTTTCTTCTTTTGCTTTAAGAGAGTTAGATTCATCAAAGATGACATGCACCGATTTCTCTACACCTAATGTTCTTTTATTAAACACTCTATATACTCTACTATTTGTTAAATAACCTAAAAAAATGCCTTTATCTGATTTTGCATCAAATTTATCTAATTTATCTTTACCATTTATCAAAATAAAATATCTACATCTAAAGGCTTTGAAATATGAAACATTAGGTTTCTTTTCTTTGTAAAATTTATATGAAGTTTTCTTCAAGATAGGTTTTATTAGGATTCTATTTAGCACATAGCATGCAATGTTAATAGCCTCCATTCAAAAATATTTTGGAAGGTTACTTTCACAAAGCATGGTCTATGCCATTTGAATTAACGTTCTATTCTTTTTTTTCTACTATCCCATTTTATTAGAGTGTCTTAAGGACTAAAAAATTATGATTGATTTCATTTTTAGAACAAAAATTTTCAAACTTTTGATTTTCAAATTTCGTGCCATGATTACTTTTTATATACAAAACATTGTATTCTTTTTCTTTTGTTATTTTTTTAAATAACTCAGCAAACATATCAAAGACATTATCTTTATGAGATAAAAATAAAATACAAGTATATCTTGAAAAATCATCGATTATAATAAAGTCATAACTTTTTCCTCCTACACTAGTAGTTGAAATTAGTCTAAACAAATCCATATGAAGTAGCTCTAGTGATCCAGTTGTTGAAATAATATTCTTGGATTTGAAAGAGGATTTTGTTTATTTGCCAAGTTGACATGCTTTGCAAATCTTGTTCTTTTCAAAATTATTTGTGGATAAGCCTTTTACTAAGTTAAGAATGAGTAATCTAGACAATGAGTTCATGCTTGCATGACCTAGCTTATTATGTCATATGCAACTAGATTCATTTACTTTAGCATTTATAGCAACAAGACATTCAACATTTTCATTTTTGAGTTCATCAAGATCAACAATATAAATATTGCCATATCTTTTTTTTCTATGAACTTAATGCTATCATTAAATGAACTAGTTACTATGCAATGAGATGATTTAAATGAAACATCAAAATTTCTATCACATAATTGGCTAATACTAAGTAAATTGTGAATTAAACCATCAACTAACAAGATATTTTCTATATAAGTGAAGGGTATAATCAAGATTTTACCGAGACCAATAATTTTGCCTTTACCATTATCTCCAAACGTCACTACTCCTCCATCCTTTGCTTCAAGAGAGATAAATTGAGATCTATCTCCTATCATATGCATCGAACATCCACTATCTAAGTATCATCTTTTTTTAGCTCTCATGGATGCCAAGCACATCTATATAAGAAATTAAGTGGATTTAGGTACCGAAGCTAACTTGGGTCCTTTGATGTTAGTATAAATGGTTTTTTTGGAATCCAAATTTATCTTATTTTTGATTGATTTGTATTAAATTCCTTATTTGTATTAAATTTCTTATCTAAAATAAGTTATGACCTTATTTTAACTTTGAGATCTTTCAAATACATTTAGGAATTTTTGTTTTCTTAGTAGATTATATTCTAAACCGGCCTTATCAACTATCATCTTTTGATTATCAATCAACATTTGAAGATTTTTTGAACTAATCATATATCTATCCATAATAGATTTTAATCTAATTATTTCATCTTGTAAGGATTTATTCTTTTCATTTGATTTATCTAATTTGCTTTATAGTTTTTTTATATCTTCTTGTACTTTAGCTTTATCTTTGTTTAAAAGTTGATTGTCTTTTTTTAATTCTTCGATCTTATGAGATAGCTTCTTATAGTCACTAATTAGATCATTAAAGTATTATATAATTTTTCAAAAATAAAATCTAAAATTGAGGTATTATCATTTAGCTCATCATCATCATGTGCCATAAGGCGAAGATTTGCCTTTTCTTCTCTTTGACATTTTCCTTTACTTGAAAAAGAGTTTTCATCATTGCTCCATGTGGCTTTGCATGTTTTTTTTTTATTTTTATTTTCTTGGAGCTTTTCTTCAATATAGGTAGTCCATCCAAAAGTGTTCTGGCTTCTTGCACTCATAGCAAAGAGGTGGTTGTTCTTTTTTTCTTCTCTTTCTCTATGCTACCTTCTTCCTTGTTGTATTTTCTTCTAGGTTGAAATTTCTTTCTTCTTCTCATGAACCTCTTGAATCTTCTTACTATTATGGCCATCTCCTCTTCATCTTTTGAGTTTTCTTCAGAATCACTTTCTTCTTCATGGTTGCCAGTAGCTTTAAGGGCTATAGTTTTCTTTGTCTTCACTTCTTCTTCTTTTTCTTGATTCATATTTAGCTCATGGATCATGAGTGATCCAATGAGCTCTTCCAAAGCTAACTTATTTAAATCCTTTTTTTCTTGAATGATAGTCACTTTTGGCTTCCAATTCTTTGGCAAGGACCTAAAAATTTTCTACACAATATCACTATTAGAATAGTCTTTTCCTAGGCTCTTTGAACCATTTAATATATCAGTGAATCTTGTGAACATTTTGGTGATGGTTTCATATGGTTTCATTTTGAATAATTCATACTTATGTACCAATATGTTTATCTTAGATTCTTTGACTTGATTAGTACCCTCATGGGTAACTTCAAGTCTATCCTAATTTTTTTAGTGGATGAACATATTGATATCCTATTAAACTCATTTGCATCCAAAGCACAATATAACACCTTCATTGCTTTGGCATTGAGTTGTAGTTCTCTTTTGTCATGTTCATCTCAATCCTTTTTGGGATTTGGAATGGATATGCCATCAATTATAATTATGGATGTGTAAGGGTCTTTTACTATGACATTCCATATGTTATAGTCTTGTGCTTGAATAAATATCCTCATTCTTGCTTTTCAATAGGTATAATTGGTTCTATTGAAAAGCAAGGGTCTATTGGTTGATTGCTCTTTAACCACTGATGTCCCAATTAGGTTTGCCATAAAATCTTTAGCTCTATGACTATTAGGTCAACAACCAATATTAGAGCACACGCTCTAATACCACTTATTGTCCAAGGATGGCTACCCAAGAGGGGGGATGAATTGGGTACTTAAAAATTTTAAATTTTAATTATGCTAAATTTTAATATTGTGTGCTTGGTGAAATAATATAAAATATAAGTGTAGAACAAAAGCAATATAAGTGACCCAATGACAAATATAAAGATCAAGTTTTTATAGTAGTTTAACGCCAAACTCAGTACCTACATCCACTCCTCAAGTAAACCACTTGAGAGTTTAACTATAATCACTCAATTGATTATAGCTTGATTGTTTTTCTTGGACTCATAATCCAATCCAGTTGGTTTTGACTTAGGCTTACCAACTACAATCTTTACAATAATTATTTTTCTGGACTAACAATCAATCCTAATCGATTTTGTCCTAAGCTCACCAATCAAATCTTTATAATGTCCAACTCTAGGCTTGGAGCAATCTAAGTTTCTCATCCCAAGAAACTTGTAAACAAATAAAAATATAATCACAATAATTAAAGGAGTTTAGAAAGAAAAACTCAATTAAGCCCAAAAGAAGAGTTTGTGAATGGAAAGCTTGTTTACTTTGCTCTTCTTTTTAAATGCTTGAGAGAAGTTGGTGAAGCTCTTTAATACTTGTATCTTGACTTATCTCACTTTGAGGATGATTGGAAGGACAAAATCTTCTATGAAAAACTCCTTCACTTCACTAAAATGACTCTCACAATGAATGAACTAAAGGTAGACTCGAAGGCTCTTGAATATTTGTTCCAAAAAGTTTTTTTTAGAAGTTCTTTATTATTCCTTATATATTTTAAGGCTTTCTCATCATTCTAAAATACCTAGAGAGGTCCCATTTAATGCCCTAGTCATTAAAAATATAAATCTAGCAATTGAAAAAAGTTGAGATTAAAAAAGTGCAGATCTAAAAAACTAGCCATTATAGTAACTTAGTCGACCAACTTTCTCTAAGTTGACTAAGTTTTTCACTTAGTTGAGTAAGACTCAGACTTAGTTGACTAGGTATTAGGTGGCTAAAAAATGGCCTTACTATCTTTCGATGCTTCTCTGCAACTTAGTCGACTGACTTCTTGACTTAGTCAACTAGATCCCTTAGATCCTAAATTTTGGCCTTTTTGTGTTTTCTATCTTTTACTGTCTTCGAGACTGAGTTAACTAGCTTTCTGACTTAGCCAGCTAAGTCTCTAAGTTTTAAATTTTTGTCTTTCTGTGCTTTCTATCTTTTGCTATCCTCTAAGACTGAGTCGACTAACTTTCTGACTTAGTCGACTAAGTCCCCTAGGTTATGAATTTATATCTTTTTATATTTTCTGGCTTTTGTTATCCTCTAAGACTGAGTTGACTAACTCTTAGCTTAACCAACTAAAACTGCATGCCAAGCATGCTATGAGGTTTTTAGCAGCCTTTCTTCTCCAATTTCATTTATAGGCAAGACTTGCTTTTTAAACTTGATTTAACTCTCATTATCCATCCTTTTAAGATGCGTCAAGTCTATTTTTTCTTCAATAACCTCTTCATTGATGGTACTCCATTTAATTGATAAAAATCACTTAAAACATTATGAACACTTGACATAGTCAATATTTAATTCCTTATGACCTTTAACTTAATTCCCAATTAAGTAAATTTATATGCTCAATCAAGTCTCATACTTCCAAATTGAGTACATAGACTTTAGGTTAATTCTTTCCTACTTTATTTGACTTAGTATGTGCCTCCATAGGTTCGAATACTAAGCCAGTAGCATGGGAATAGTTTTCTATACTAATCGAACTTACCATTTAACAATGATTTCCGACATTCTGATAGGTCAAATATTTGCAAAGTAATATTCAAGAACCTCGATGTATGGTTACTGTATGATTCATCTTTTTGATCCTAAATGCTCAAGATGACCTAGGATTTGCTGTCAATCCTGAATAAGTCATCGACATTATATTTCAACCTTTCAAATCCATCATATGGATTATCCTAGCTAAGGTTTTACTAAATTGAAATATAGTGATGCAGTATCTCCAGTAGTTCGAAGAGATCAGTCCCATCTTGACTCACACACAGACTTTGTAAGTACTTGATTATATTTAGTAACCTTCCATTACTACATTAGAAATATAGATAGTCCGATACCAAAGCATAGTGAGTTGTTTGCAAGTTATCATAACGATCTCAGGTCTGAGGGACACTCATGTCCATACCCTTTGTGAGCTGCTCTTGATAGCAGAGCACTCAGTAAGGAAGTCACTACTTGGTGATAATATACTGCTATATCTCATCTGTATGCCATACCAATGTCATACACTCCTTAATTATGAGGACAACCAACCAACATGGCACACAACGATCTATACTTGATAAACATCATCATCCTTTTTAATGATGTATCATTTGTCCATGAACATGATTTAAGAACTACACGATAAATCCTTCTTTATTATTAGAAGTAGTTCTAAGGACTTTCATCATAACACAGGAGTTCAATCTAGAAGATGTAAAAATTTATGATGAAAAAATATCAAATAACTTTTATTAATAAAAAGCTTATATATAATTACATGAATGAGCTCAACCATTAACAGGCTGATGATTGACATTAGGATAATTTTCAACACTTTCATTTGGACTAAAGTCGATCAGTACAATATCATATACCCATTTCAACTTATGATTATTGAACTCTTTGAATGCAAGAGTTTTAGTGAATGGATCGGCCAAGTTCTTCTTTCCATCGATCTTTTGAAGATCGATATCATGTTGATCCATGATCTCTTGGATAAAATGGTAGTGATGTAGAATATGATTCGTCCACTGATGTGCCTTTGGTTCTTTCACCAGAGCAATGGCTCCAGTGCTATCATAATAAAGCAAAACTAGACCATCAAAAAAGAGTGCCACTCCAAGCTCGATGATGAATTTTCTTAGCTACACAACTTTCTTGATAGCATTAGCTACCGCGATGTATCCCACCTCATAAACTGAGTTGGCTATAGTATGCTGCTTGAAACATTTTCAGCAAATAGCTCCACCATTAAGGATAAACAAGTATCCCGACATTCTCTTGCTATCATCGTGATTAGATTGAAAACTAAAATTTGCAAACCCCACATGTTTTAAATCTAGCTCACCATAAATAAGCCATTGGTCAGTGGTTCTCGCCAGGATTAGATTGTTATCTACACACTATCTCTAGTGAGTATGCCACATCTAATCTCGTATATATCATAGTGTACATGATAGAATCTACTATCGAGGCATATAGAATTCTACTCATATGCTCTCTCTCTTGAGGGGTTGTCAGACAATTATTCTTTGAGAGAAAAATTTTATGGCCTATCAGAAGATTATCCTTTTTAAAATTCTCCATGCTAAACTACTTTAGCGCAGTATCAATGTACGTTAACTAGGATAATCCAAGCAACCTCTTAGATCTATCTCTATAGATCTTCATCCCTAGGATGTATGATTCTTCTCTTAAGTTCTTCATAAAGAACTATGATGACAACCAAATCTTTATTCCTTGTAATGAAGGAACGTCATTTCCAATTAAGAGAATGTCATCCACATACAACACAAGGAATACTGCAACTGAACTATTGGCTCACTTGTATATGCAGGGCTCTTCTCCATTCTTAATAAAGCTATATATTTTGATTGTCTTATCAAAATATATGTGTCAACTCCAAGATACTTGCTTTAATCCTGAATGGTTCTTTGAAGCTTGTACACCTTAAACTCATCTATGGATGTGAATCCTTCAGATTGTTTATATACACCTCTTTGCCCAGCTCTTTATTTAGAAAAGCTATTTTTACATCCATTTGCCAGATTTTATGGTCCAGATGTGCTACTATCATAAGCATGATTCGAATAGACTTAAGCATTGCCATAGGAGAAAATATCTCGTCATACTCTATACCATAATATTAACGATACTCCTTGATAATCAGACAGACTTTATAGATCTCTATCTTTCTGTCTATGTCCCTTTTGCTTTCAAAGATCCACCTACACCCAATAGATTTTACCCCTATAGGTGGATCAACTAATATTCATGCATTATTGACCTTCATGGACTATATTTCAGATTTCATGACTTCAAGCCACTTATTAGAGTTAGATCTTTACATTGCATCTATATAGGTGATCAGATCCTTATCATTCTTGTCAAGCTTGATAGGATCACCATCCCAGACCATGAAACCATAGCATCCATTCGATTGACATGGTATTTTACCAAATCATTTTAAGGATGTAGGTACATTGGGCTTTAGGTTTGATCTGATCAAATCATATTCAGGTTTAGTTACTTGTATCAATTTTTCTACCTATCGAGCTTCATCAAGCTTGACCTTAGAAGCATTAGTTTCTTTACCAAGAAATTTTTTTTCTAAAAAGACTTTCTTAAGGCTGACAAACACCTTTTATGAAGAAAATTCTAGGATTTACATGCATGTATTTTGAAACTTTTTTAAAATAAAATATAATGGAAGCAATAGATTAATCAAATTAATCTATAAAATATGTAACTACCCCTAGATCTAGGATCTCATGACATGAATTATGCATAAAATAAATTTAAAAATTAAATATAAATAAAAGGAAAGATGTTGATCCTATCAACATTGATCTAGATCTAGATCTAATCTAGATAACTATTGAAATTAAATCTCAATACCTTTTCATGGGTCGAGAACTCCACTTGCTGATATGAGGCTAAGGTTATCGCTTCGAGCTGCATAGGTGTTTGGCATCTACTGGAAGTCCATGTGAAGCCTCAAATCCAATCAGAAGTTTAAAAGTTGGAAATCAGCATAGTATGCTAGCACTTTGCTAATCCTTCTTCGATGATTGATCACGAACCTTCTTCTTCGAAAAGCTTGGACCTTCCAAGGATCAAAGGAGATAGGGAGGAAATGGGAGAGGTCTTCTTCCTCACCTTTTTCTCTTAAAAAGTTATGGAAGAAGATGTAAGAACAAAACCCTAGAGAAGACCCTTCTTCTCTCTTTCTTTTCTCTCACCAGGACACACAAACTTGTATCCTAAATAAACCCCCACCCAAGATTCTCTTACACCCAAGATTCCCACACCCAAGCCCTCTCTCTCTTGTGAAATTGATGTAGAAAATCCATGCCCAAATCCCTCTTAAATAGAGAAATATAGGAGAGTCCTTCTCTAGGTCAAACACCTAGAAAGGAATGTCCAAATTAGACAAGAATTAGGGCACCCAACTTTTGGGTGCCTCCTCCTTTCTTTTGGCATGGAGTCCCTGGTTTTGGCACACAAAATCTTCCTTAATTCCAGAAAAAAATCAAAAAGAAATCTGGTTGAATTTGGTACCTTATGAGGATAAGGAAGGTGATGTGTCAAACTCTATCCAATAGAGTCCTAGGTCAAAACATCTTGTTTATTTTGACCTAGTCCACAACCAATTTCTATCTAAGAAGGAGAGGGGTGCAAGGGGTTCCTCTTAGCATGAAGAATCTTGTTGGTGTAGAAATCTATGAGGACGTTGGAGGTAGCTAGAGTTAGGAAGGCAAGGCCGTCGATGGAACCTGCAAAATAAAGTTCAAACCGGAGATGGGTGGCTTTAACAGGATCCTTCGACACTCAAGTCAATTCTCTGGTCAACTGGAATGGAGTGCTTAGAATAATTAAAGATGGAGATGAGAGCTTAGAGAAAATATATTTAAAGTATCTTTTTTATAGATGAAGCTGGTAACAAACTGATGGTGACAATTGCAACTATCTGGTAGTAGGCCATTCAGATCATGTAAAGTTTGTTATAGAGAGTAGTGTCCTTTATCATGACTTGTCAGTCTGTTGGAGATTAATAGTTGAAGTTTGGATGGAACTATTGTAGATAGTGAAGAACTCCACATTTTAGTAGCTTAGGAGTGGTTCGAATTTCTTTGAGGTCATCTATACATAGACTGATATCCGCTACATTAGGAATTGAATCTGCATTGTTGCCAAGGTCCTCCTTCTATTTAAGCCTATTCGATTGATGTTCAAGATGTAAGGTGGCTATCTTATCTACCAAAAGGAGTTCAGTAGACAATTGGAGGAAGTTCATTTGGAAGACTTGAAGGAATCCAAATGAAGATCTAGTTTGCCACTAGCAGGAATTCGTTTGGTTCAGGAGCTAGCTGGTAGCCGCAATAGATGGACACCACTCGGATACTTTGGTGTGTTTCAACCACTCCTTTGGAGTTCGGTCACTTTCGAGGTCGTCCGCAAGTGAATAACTGTCTAGGTAGAAGGTAAGGGTGGTGGGTTCGCTGATTTAGAATAGTGGCAGGCTTTTGCAGGGGAAAGTTCAGACTTATTCTGAAGATGAGGTCCCTTTGTCAATCCTAGAATACACATTCAAGGTTCCTGATATAGGAATGTTATGATCCACCACCCATGATGTGATATAGAAGCTCGTCTAAGAAGAAGCTCTACGGCCAGTGATTTTTGTTGTGAGATCCAACTACGAAGGTGAGACTCGGCTTGAAGGAGATCTGAATAGAAGGGAGTTTGGCCAACTTCAAGATCAGCAATGCTGGGTTGCCCAGGGTCGAATACTTTGCACTCCCGCCACTTAGGTGACCACTTTCATTGTCCAAGTTCATCTGAAAGGAGTCCAACTAGAGGAAGTTCGGTGGAAGGAGTCTAGCAGGCAATTGGAAGGAGTTCAGCTAGTCCACGTTCATCATGCTATCTATAAGTTGTGCAATATCTGGACGGAAATTATGTGTTTTAAAGTAGTATGGTGTTCGTGCAATGGAGGCTGTCTAGACTTCGGTGGGGGTTATTTTATCCCCAACACTTACCCCCTACTCCCAAGTTCGGATCCCGAATGAAGAGAGTAAGAAAACCATAATAGTCGAAGTCGTCTACCAGTTTCTAGCTTATCAAAAAGTGAAATGCCTTGGCTCTTTCTAAATCGGCACCGAAGCTTCTTAATGCACGAAAGATCCAAAAAGATATTCTTTTGAAAACTCATCTGATGCGGAGCTCCATGTATGGCATGATAAATGCCTTATCAGGCATCAAAAATGGGCACGATGGATGAGACACAGCGTGTTGAAATTGTCAGAATATGATCTACAATCATAACCACTTCGCGCTTCTTCCTATTATTTAAACTCGTCCTTCCTCTTTCGACTTCTCATTTTTGCTGGTACCTTCTTCCTCTTGTTCCTTGCTCCCTCATCTCCATCGAGCAGTCTAGTGCGATTCTTAGCCATCGTCATCTTTCTCAGCCATTTCTCATTATTTCAATCATCTTCCCATGCTCTTTATCAGCTTTAGGTTAGTTCCTCATCTCTTTTCTCTTCGCTTCTCTATTTTTCAGTCATCATTTGGGGTCCCTCCTTAGATTCCCCTAGTAAGTCTCGCATTTTTTCCCTTTTGAGACTCCATTCTCTTCTTTTTTCTTTAGTTTTTTGAGTTTTTTTTCAAATTTAGTTTGATCCACATGTTTTCCATAGGATCCTGGTCGATCGATTTTAGAAGCCTAGCTTGCTTAGACTAGATAGACTTGGGTCTTAAGGAACCAGTCAATGCCATAGAAGCACCTCATCCATCCTTTATCCCTAGCACCATTCCTTGCTTCATCCCGAGGACCTTTCTTTGATGAGGATTCAGTATGAGATACCCTTTGAGTGTTGAAAAATATGTCCTAAAGTCAATCATCTAAGTGGTAGATGATTGAAATTAGTATATGAATTATCTAATAATAATAGTTATTTGCCTGTTTCATCATAAAAGCTCTATCTTCCTTAATTGAACTTCTAAATTATGATGAAGTTCTTAAAACCATAATCAATCGATATAGAAGGATTAATGAGATGGTTCTTAAATTGTTCATGACTAAATGATAAGTTATTAATAAGGATGATAACTTATCGAGTATAGATTACTGTATGCCATATGAGTTGGTTGTCCTCATAACCAAGTAATGTGGAGACACTGGTATGGCATCTAGATGAGATGTCGAAGTACATCTATACTAAATATGACCAATATAATACTCTACTATCAAGAGTGACTAGCTAAGGCTAATGGATATAAGTGTCCCTTCGACCTGAGATCACCATGGTGACTTGCAAGAAACTCACTATACTTTAGTACCGGATTGCCTGTATTTCTAATATAGATTCGCAAGATTTTTGGATACAGTCAAGTACTTATGAAGTTAGTGTATGAGTCAAGATGTGATTGACCACTTCTGTTTAGCTTCAGGAAGAGAATGACTTGTTGTGTTTTAATTTAGCAAAACCTAGACTTGGATATTCCTCATAAAGAGTCACGAAATTTGCAAAATTTTGAGATACAATAGAGATGACTTGTATGAGTGTTGATAGCATATACAAAATTGTCTTGAGCATTATTGGTCATAAGGATGAATTATATGGTAACCATGGGCTAGGATTCTAAGAATGTTGCTTTGCATACATTCGACCTATTCGAACTTCGGAAATCATTGCTAAATGGTTACTTCGATTGGTATAAAAATTAATTTCTATACTACTAACTTAGGTTCAAACCTATAAATTCATACACATTAGAGATTGTAACCTAATCAGATGGTTAATCAATGATTAAAAATCATTCTTAGGTCAAACAATCAATACGATTGATGTTTGACCTAATGCAAGTATTGTAGGAGGATCGATTAACAATTGGATTACTAATTAGCTCAATTTGATTAAGCATTTAGGTTGAGATCAAGTTTAATTAAATTTGATTCAATTAGAATTAGTTTGGACTTAATTAGTTTAAGTTTAATTAGTTTTTTGGATAAGCCAATTGCAAGAGAAAAATAATTTTTTGTTGGACTAGGATTTGAGTGCACCTAATTTTTAATTAAGTTAGGATTTAAATCAGATTTAAATATAATTTAAACCTAGCTTAATTAAGTTTCTAGTAAGACTAGGGTTATCTATAATTAGGGTGCATTTAATTTTATTTGAATTAGATTCAAAATAGTTTTGACCTGGTCAAATAAGAAAAGTCCTAGTTGGACTGGGACTCTCACTCCTTTCTTACATCAATAAAAGTCAACACCCATATTTTATGTCCAAATCTTTATGTGATATTCTCCATGCCAATAAGAGCTTCTCCATGTACCAAATATTTAAAGAGATTAATTAAAATTTGATTTGATCAGATTTGGCAAGTGCTTTAGTTTTGTTTCCTTTTGAAAGAATCCCAATTCTGCAAAACACCTCCTTTCCTTATGTAATTTTTCTCCATGCCTCTTTTTCTTTTGTGCACTTATTTCCTTTGGTTTTGCATGTGATTTCCTAATCTTCACATCCAAAAAATAGGGAGGGAGGCATCCAAGAGTTGGATGCCTCCTAAAACTCCTCCTTGGAGTCCATATAAGACTAGATTTGACCTAATCTTCCTTATCTAATTGGGGCACCTCTTATAAGATGTTGTAGGATGTGTAAAATCTAAAAAAATCATGAAAATATAGAAAAAAAGTAGGAGGAGCCGTGAGAGACTCTGGACGCCAAGTTCCATGAAGGAGAGACCTCATTAAGCCATCAATTATTAATGTCTTGAAGAAAAAAAGGTAAGAGAAAAATTATTTTCTCTTAGAGATTTATTTCTAATCTTCTTTTATTTATTCTTTATGATTTTTATATGATAAAAATTTGATGTGAGAGAGGAAGAGGGAATGGAGATCTGTGCTCCAAAGTGTTGGGGCATAGTGATCTTTTTTGGACATGATCTTATCATGTGCTGACGAGAGAAGGAAAAGAGAAGAAGGTCCTCTATTAGGATTTCTTTGAGAACTCTTGTTCTTCATATTTTTATGAGATTTTTTTATAAAAAAATAGAAAAAAAAAGATTTAAAAAATATGGGAAAAGTTTAGGGGAGAAAGTCTCCCCTTGTCCTAGCATAAAGATGTTTTTAGGACATCAATCATTCATATCCTGAAAGAGAAGATTTATTTTCTTTTAGGACCCTTTCTCATATACTTTATTTTTTGATTTTAGGTAGATCTAAGGGTTAGATTTCTCTCCTATTTCTTTTCTTATTCTTCATCTCTTGGAGTGTCAAATAGATACGAAGAATAAATTTTAGATTAACCATCTGGAGGGATCCATGAGAAGCTAGCACTTTGAGCGGATCTTCGTTTGACAAACCTTCGATTTTGTTGCAGCCTCATGTGGATCACCTATAGAGGTCGAATGTATGTGCGACTCTAAAGGAAACAATAATAATCAACCATGGAGTTCTCAACTCTCTCAAGGTAAGAGATTTGATCTCTTCTCTCACCTAGATGTGATCTAGGTTTTAGAATTAGAATCGTTCTAGATCTAGGGTATTGATTTGATCAATAACAAACCCTTTTATTTTTAGATTTAGAATATATTATGATATATTATAGATCCTAGATATAGGGTTTAGTAATTAGATTATATGCATTTATAGATTAAATAATTTAATCTGCACGTTCTGCTACATTATTTTTCAAAAATATTTTGAAATTCTTCCATGAAATCCTGCATATTTTTCATCAGTAGTATCAGAGCAATTAGGTTTATTTATAACATGATCATATTTTTATTAAATTAAATCTAAAAAATAAAATTTTATAGATCACACATACTGATTATAAGATTATCCTACTGTAAGGTTTATCTCTTATAGTGGAGAAGTTATCCTAGTATGTGCTAATCTATTCTTGAATCATGACTAAGTTAGATATAATCTAAATAATTTTATAATTTATTTTCTAATCTTAAATATAAAATTAAATAGATGTTAGATCTATTTTAGATTATTTAGATTAGATCTAAATAATATCGGATTGGACATACTGATTACAAGGTTGTCCTACTGTAAGGTTTATCCATTATAGTGGAGAGATCATCCTAGTATGTATTGACTTGAATAACCAAAATCATAAATATATTAGGTAAGATGTAAAATAGTTTATGATTTATTTTTAGATTTTAAATCTAATTTTAAATGATTTATGATCTGATCCATATGATGGATTTTATGTTTAGATCTAGATCCTCTTATTGCATATGTTGATATGTAATTTTATTTTGAATCTAGAATGTATGTGATATATTTATTTTATAGAATTTAAATTAAGAATTTACTTTCTGCAAAATCTTAGATTCAAAATCTTAGGATATGATCGAAACATCAAAACAAATCAGATCTAAAACCATATATTGAATATGATTCAATATAAATTATTTATAATTTAAAAATATTTCAAATGATCAAATCAAAAATTAGTTCTAAAATTTTATAAATTCAAACCCATAAGCTTTGAACTTAATTGAGAATTAAATGATTGTTTAGGATCTAGATTTGTGATTTAAAGATCCAAAGATAATTTCATAAAACATGGGTTAAAGGATAATGGGTTAGCATTGATTAGGTTCTTAACTGGGTTAGACCTAGGATTAGATTAAATATGTACTAAGTTAAGAAATTGATCAAACCTAATTAATAGTTAATTAGGATTAGATTATTTCTATAGATCATAGTTGTAGTTGATCAAAGTCCATACATCTAACAAATGGATACCGATCATGGCTCAGTGATCGAGCTTGAGTCTTTAGGTAGACCAAATCAAAATTGATAAATAGATTTATGTCTAAGATAAGTTTGGCATCCCAAACTAGTGATTTTTAATTGGCAGCCTGCTTACCTAGCCATTTTTTATGGTGTCTAAGGCAAGCCTTGGCAGACCCTCCCACCGATCTTACTTACCTAGCCAATGTGGTTAATCAGATCTTGATTAGGTTGCTCATTGATTCATGCTAATCGATGTCACATAGAAAATCAGTGAGACTGATTTTATTTAGTGAGACTGATCTAGATGCCCATGGATCGATATTGATCCTAGTCCTTATCAAAGACTTAAGAAGTCAGTAGAAGGACTTGACTTAGTGAAGTCACTGGGAGCAAATTAGTCCATGTCCTTTCTATCCTTAAATTACTAATAATTTAAATTTTTTAAAATTATTAGATTCTTAAAATGATAAAGTTATGAGGATAACTGAGTCATAGCCTTCCATTATGTTGGATGATAATGGGTCCATTAACTCAATAATCATTGGAGGCCCAAAGGCCTGATGCTTATTGACTAATGAAATTATTACTCATAATATGATAACTTGGAAGTATCTCTCCAATGGTGGTTAGGTTGGCCAACCAAAGTTGGGCTTAATTATTCGTTGGTTAGATGCACCAAGTATGGTCATGTTAATGGTTGAACCTAACTAGATCTTTACAGTGGAGGCCAAAGCCTATTGATTAGATTTTTGGGATAAAATTAAATTACTAAAAATTATTTGAAGAAATAATTGGTTAATGAACCTATCCATAGATGCACATGGGTTGGTCGACCAAAGTCGAGCTTGTGTATAGTCTATGTGGATTCTAGTACGTACCAAAAAATTAAAGTAATTCTCCAAATTGGAGGTAGAGGCTATCAATTCAAATAAAATAGTAGAAGAATCTTAAGACTAAAATCTAAGTCTCTAGGCTTAAAATAATTCATATACTTTAGGTTAATGTACTCTTTTCTCAAATTAAGGCTAATCCCTAATTACTCTTATCACTGTTAGACAGTGATGACTTATGGAATCCAACTTTGATAATTAGTATCGAAAGTTAAATTTGGTTCAGCAGTACGAATGGGTTCGTATTAGGGCTATTTAGCCTAGTTAAAACAATTAGTCCAAAATTGATCCAAATCAGGTATAATGCTTTTACTATTAGATGTAGGGTCATAGGAAGAAGAATTATCTTGCTTTTCTTGACTATAATAGGCTGAGCAAGAGTTGCTTATCAAGGATGTTATATGATAACACCTTAAAATTTTTCTGTATATAATTCTACTACCTGGGTATAGGATACCGATAATCCTATGCTATTTATTGCAAGAATTTTACGTAAATGGAATATTTGAAAATGATGAGAAATACCTGAATGTTAGGGATGGAAGTCCTATTCCAATCCTAGATTTAGAAATTATCAAGCTTATTTTCAAAAGATGTCATTTTGAGTAATTATCACCATTATTCATCATTTATGATAAATGTGATCTCTGTTGGCCTTTTGGTTAGAGATGGTTATCATTTATCAATAATAAAAATTATTATGATATTAATATAAATAATATTATAATAATGTATGGATAATAAAGAAATGATATTTAACATTTATATAGCCTGTTAAGTGTAATATACATATTTATAAACACCCAAGTTAGATAATATCATGGATGTCTATCTTTCACATTATAGGCTTAATCATCTTGATGAGAGCAGGATAAATGGATTAGCTTGAGAGAGAAACCTTGACATAAGTGATTGTGAATCATTGATAGCCTGTGAGTCTTTCTTCTTGGGAAGATGACAAAGTCACCTTTTAATGAAAAAAGATGAAGGAGCCGATAATGTTTTAAGTCTCATACATAGTAATGTATGTAGACCTATGAACTTATGTGCTAAAGAAAGATATTAATATTTCATTACAGACGACCTATTTGGGCATGGGTGCGTTTGGCTTGAATCATTTGAAATGTTCAAATGATTCAATAATGAAATAGAAAAATAAACTGAAAATGGTATTGGAACTCTTCGATCAGATCGAAGAGGCGAATACTTATCTAGTATATTTGTAACATATCTAGGAGAGAATTGGATTTTCTCTCAGTGGATTTCTTTTTGAAACATAATGTATCTAAAAGAAGAAGTTGAACTTTGTTAGACATGGTTCAATCCATAATAGGGTTCACTTGTCTGCCTGTTTTAGGGTTGTGCTCTTGTGACTACTAGTTTTACTCTGAATTATAGTGAGTAAATCATTGTAATGACTCCATATGGAATATGAATCAGGTGTAGACCTAGAATCTCTCACCTTTAGGTTTAGAGTTGATAGGCCTATGTCAAAAGTTTGCACACAGATAAACTTGGATCTTGGTCCAATAGGTATTTAAGGATGATTAATTCTACTATGCTGAAGAACATGAGATGATCATTAGCAGTAGGGCATTCCTTTTGGAAAGAAGTTTATTAGAGAAGGAATTGATGCCTGTCAAGTTGAACTTGAGAAAGTTTAACTAGTAGAAATGAACTGATATAATCTAGTAAATCTATAGAATTAGATTTGATCATATCAAAGCTAGAGCCTATTAAAGTAGCACCTTTAAAGAGATCTGGTAGAGTACCACATTAGCTGGATAGATACTTCAGTATCTAGATTTTGGATGGCGATCCTATTAAGCTCGATGAGAACAACAAGGATCCGATCACCTATAGTGATGAAATGCAGTGGTCTGACTCTAAGAAGTGTCTTGGAGCCATATAATCCAAATTGAAGTCCATAGAAATCAATAGTGTGTAGACACTAGTTGATTCATCTGAAGGGATAAAACTCATTAGGCGTAAATAGATTTTCAAAAGGATCAAAGTAGCACAAATGGGAAAGTAAAGACCTATAAAATTCGTTTGGCTATTATCTCAATTTTGGAATATACGTTTTCAATGTATGTCTTTATTATGAACAAAGACAAACCCTACATTTGTAAGTGGGCAAAATTTTTTGTAGTGTTATTCCTTGTGTTGTCTATGGATGAAGTTCTATTAATCAATAAAGGTTTGGCTATCATCTAATTTCTCCATATTCAAAATTAGATATGGTATACTCACTAATGATAGTGAGTAGATACCAGTCTGATCTAGGTAAGAACCATTGGAAGATTATATAGACAATCCCTAAGTATTTGAAAAATACTAAGATTCAGTGACTTAAATATGAAAATACTGACTTAAAATATGTGGATGTTTTAATTTCAATTAGAATAAGATGACAACAAGAGAATGTCGAGTCATACCATAATTACAAGAGCAATCTGCTGGAAAGATTCCAAGCAGGATATTGTAGCCTATTCAATTAATGATGTAGAGTAGATCATGGCATATGATGCTACCATGTAAGCTATGTAGTAATTAAGGTTTATTAGCAGATTGAAAGTGGCACCCTCCACTGATGGTCCAGTCTTATCGTAGCACTGGAGCCATAGCTCAAACTAAAAAATCAAAAGACCAGCATATTCTGCATTGCTATCATCTTTGTTTTAGATTAGGATGATGCTGATCTTTGAAAAATCGATGAAAAAGAAGAACTTGATTGATCCATTTGCTAAGGCCTCGAAACTAAGAAGTTCTACGAACTCAAGTAGAAGATAGGATATTTGATATCATTCTGATTGACTTTAGTCCAAGTGGAAGTTGTTAAAAAATGTGTCCTAAAGCCAATCATCTAAGTAGTAGATGATTGAAATTAGTATAGAAATTATCTAATAATAATAGTTATTTGGCTGTTTCCTCATAGAAGCTCTATCTTTCTTAAATGAACTCCTAAATTATGATGAAGTCTTTAGAACCATAACCAATTGATAAAGAAGAATTTATCAGATGGTTCTTAAATTTTTCACAACCAAATGATAAGTTATTGATAAGGATGATAACTTATCGAGTATAGATCACTGTATGCCATATGTGTTGGTTGTCCTCGTAATCAAGTGATGTGGAGACACTAGTATGGCATCCAAGTAAGATGTAAGAGTACATCTACATTGAACGTGATCAATGTAGCACTCTACTATCAAGAGTGGCTAGCTAAGGTCAATGGGTATAAGTATTCCTCCAACCTGAGATCACCACGGTGACTTGCAAGCAATTCATTATACTTTAGTGTTAGACTGCTTATATTTCTAATATAGGTTTGAAAGATTTTTAGGTACAGTCGAGTAATTATGAAGTCGGTGTGTGAGTCAAGATGGGATTGACCACTCTTGATTAGTTTCAGAAAAAGAATGACTCATTATGTTTCAATTTAGCAAAACCTAGGCCTGGGTAATCCTCATAAGGAGTCATGAGATTTGCAAAATTTTGAGACATAATAGAGATGACTTATATGAGTGTTGATAGCATACTCAAAGTCATCTTGAGCATTATTGATCAAAGAAAGAATTATACGGTAATCATGGGCCAGGATTCTAAGAATGTTACTTTTCATATATTCGATCTATCCAAACGTCGGAAAACATTGCTAGATGGTTACTTCGATTGGTACAAAAAATGGTTGCTGTACTATCAGCTTAGGTTTGAACCTATATGGTCACATATATTAGAGATTGTAACTAATCAGATGGTTAATCGATGATTGAGAATCATTCTTAGTTCAAACTATCAATACGATTGATGTTTGACCTAATGCAAGTGTTGTAGGAGGATCGATTAGCAATTGAATTGATAATTGGCTCAATTTGATTGAACATCTAGGCTAAGATCAACTGTAATTGAATTAGATTCAATTAGAACTGGTTTGAACTTAATTAGATTAAGTTTAATTATTTTATTGGATAAGCTAATTGCAACGAAAAAATAATTCCTAGTTTGACTAGGAATTGAGTGCATCTAATTCCTAATTGAGTTAGAATTTAAATTAGATTTAAATATGATTTAAATCTTATTTAATTAAATTTTTAGTTAGATTAGGATTATTTATAATTAGATTTTATTTAATTTAATTTGAATTAGATTCAAAATAGTTTTGACCTAGTCAAACAAGAAAAGTCCCAGTTGAACTAGGACTCTCACTTCTTTCTTGCACCAATAAAAGTCAATTCTTATATTTTATATCCAAATATTTATGTGATGTTCTGTATGCTAATAAGAGCTTCTCCATGTACAAAATATCTAAAGAGATTAATTAAAATTTGATTTGATCAAATTTGGTAAGTGGTTTGGTTTTGTTTCCTTTTGAAAGAGTCCCAATTCTCCGAAACACCTCCTTTCCTTATGAAATTTTTTCTCCATGCCTCTTTTTCTTTTGTGCACTTATTTTTTTTGATTTTGCACATGGTTTTCTGATTTTCACATCCAAAAAATAAGGAGGGAGGCATCCATGAGTTGGATGCCTCCTAAAACTCCTCCCTAGAGTCCATATAAGACTAGATTTGACCTAGTCTTCCTTATCTAATTGGGGCACCTCTTATCAGATGTTTTAGGAAGTATAAAATCTTGAAAAATCATGAAAAAATAGAAGAAAAGTAGGAGTCATGAGATACTTTGGATGCCATGTTTCAAGAAGGAGAGACCTCATTAAGCCATCAATTATTGATGTCTTGAAGAGAAAAAGGTAAGAGAAAAATTATTTTCTCTTAGAGATTTATTTCTATTCCTCTTTTGTTTATTCTTTATGATTTTTATATGATAAAAATTTGATAAGAGAAAGGAAGAGGGCATGGGGATCTGTGCTCAAAAGTGTTTGGGCATAGTGATCTTTTTTGGACATGATCTGATCATGTCCTAATGAGAGAAGGAAAAGAGAAGAAGGTCTTCTCTTAGGGTTTCTTTGAGAATCCTTTTTCTCCATATTTTTGTAAGATTTTTTTATAAAAAAAATAGAAGAAAAAAGATATGGAAACATGAGAAAAGTCTAAGGGAGAAGGTCTCCCCTTGTCCTAGCATAAAGATGTTTTCAGGACATCAATCATTAATGTCCTGAAAGAGAAGATTTGTCTTCTCTTAGGGCCCTTTTCTCATATATTTTTATTTTTGATTTTAGAAAGATCCAAGGGTTGGATTTTTCTCCTATTCCTCCTCTTATTCTTCATCTTTTGGAGTGTCCAGGAGATATGAAGAATAAATTTTAGATTAACCATCTGGATTGATCCACAAGAAGCTAGCACTTCGAGCGGATCTTCATTTAATGAACCTCCGATTTTATTGTAGCCTCGTGCGGATCACCTGTAGAGGTCGGACACATGTGCGGCTTCAAAGGCAATAATAAAAATCAACCATGGAGTTCTTGACCCATGCAAGGTAAGAGATTTGATCTCTTCTCTCACCTAGATGTGATCTAGATTTTAGATCTAGAATCATTCTAGATCTAGGATATTGATTTGATCAATACCAAATCCTTTTATTTTCAGATTTAGAATGCATTATGACATATTATAAATCCTAGATATAGAGTTTAGTAATTAGATTACATGCATTTGTAGATTAAATAGTTTAATCTGCATGTTCTACTGTGCTATTTTTTAAAAATATTTTAAAATTCATGCATGAAACCCTGCATATTTTCCATCACTGAGTATGAGCTAGAACCTTTTAGGTCGAGTGGTGGAGCTTGCTCTTCTCCCTCGGGTCATTTTCGTCTATACACCAAGGCTCTCCATGCTGGACTTTGACTTTCGATCCCATCTTTTGTTATCGCCCTCTTTAGGTTCTTGAATATCTTCTTTACCTTCATGGTGCCGAACTCATTTAGGTTCATCATAGAATTTCTATCTCTGTGCACCATGGCCGAGGTCTAACCCATGATTTCTTTTTCTAGAACTATTTCACTTTCAAACATCATCCTACCATCAAAGACTGATGGTACATATCTCTCCAGTTTAGTAAGAAAGGGTTGCTAAAGGATGATCCCACCTCGGTTCATAATTAGAAAGAAAGATTTTTCTTCATCTCCTACCCCTTCCTAGAACTAGGGTTGCCCTTTTGGGAGAATTTGAGAGATTTGGTCCGTCAAGCCTCTAGGCTAGAAAGGGAGGACCAAGATTCGGCCAATAAACTTAGAAACTACTGAGCTCCCCTTATATCCAATTTGTTGGATGACTAGATCTTGTTTAACTTTGAGCTTAGTCTCCTTAATCTGGTAGGTAGATTTTTATATCTTGATAACTTTGCTTTGTGCTCCTTTTTACCTTAATCTTTATTGGTGTAGAGATGACTCTGGAAGAGTGAAACTGCCTAACCTAGGGGATCAAACCCTCAAAAGGAAAGGCAGTCACAATGAGGAGCTGTCAAAAAGGGCCAAGGTTGGAAAAACAAGTTTGGCCATGCCAACCCAAACCATGCCCCCTCCAAAAGCCATCACAGCCACACTGAGCCCGATGTTGCCCGACGACACCAACATCCTCACACTCCTTGAATAGGAGAGGGGAGTGAAAAAAAGAAAGAAGGCCACCGCCAGGAAGGTCAAGAGGAACATTGAAAGGTCTGACGGTGAAAGCTCCAGCTAGGAGTAGGATTCCTTAGATGATTGGGAAGTTGTCCAAACTTTGATGGATGGGAGCATCCTTCCCCATATCATGGAGAAAATGATCAGGAAGGATGACGAGGAATGATTCAAAGAATCTTTTACGGCCTTCCTTGAGGTATTCAATCTCTTCTGAGTCTTGGTTGAGTGTCGATGTGTTCTAAAGCTATAACTCTCATTTTATTATTTATAGCTAGGACATTATTTATATGCCCACTTAGAGGTGGCAAATCTTCGCAAGGTCTAGGCTTCAAGGACTATCCAAAAAGCCCAAGTAGAGATCAAGAAGGTCTAGGCCAAGGTTGAAGGTCCGTGTGAAGCTTCAAGGTCTCATTCTGTCGAGGTTGAGCACCTTCAAGAAGTGCTGCAGAGGGAGGAGCAAGTGTCGATGGGGCTGAAGGATGCCCTATTGCTGGAGGAAGATAAGTGGAGAAAGGCCAAGGAGGAAGTCGACGCAGAGAAGGAGCAAGCTGTTGAAGTCTTTAAGTCTTCCAAAGCAATGGAGGATATCAAAATTGCCTTCGCTTAGAAGACCTTTCTCGAAGCATTCAAGGTCTGCATGAAGAGGATCACCAAGAGGTTCCCTGACATGGACCTCGACTTTTTGATTGAGGAGCCTAGAGATGAGGTAGATCCTTCCCACGCTGATGCTATTCCTCTAGTTATCGGACTTGATGTCGAAACCTCCAATCCTACCATGGTGATTCTAGAGCCTATCCTTGAACTAGGAGTCACTGAGGACACATTGACCTCACTTGCTACCCCACCTCCTGAGATTGAAAACTTTCGATAATTGTATTTTTCTTTTTCCTTCATGTACTCGAGATATTTTAAGCAACGAAGATAAGTTTTTCTTTGTTTGATGTTGTATCATGTCTATCATTTAGAATCCCCTTAGTGAAGGTTTCCATGACTTGCCGCCACTTGTTGAGGCCAAACCATTGTCCCAAGGTCTTCCTCTGAAATCTATCACTAGAGACTTGGAGAAGGAGGTTCAGCAGACTAAAGAAAAGTTGAAGAAGGTAAGGGGCGAGCTTCAAGAATTGAAGAAGCATTAATCGAAAGCCACAGTTGAGATCACCCACCTTCGACAAGTCCATAGAAAGGATTATATGGACTATATCAAAAACAAGCATCTTTTAACCAAAGAGTTGGAATGGGTGAAGAAGTCTAGTAGCGAGAAGGTTTGGGCTTTATCTGCCTGAGTTAGTTCCCTCAAAGTTGAACTTTAAGATTCAAAAGAGAAAATAAAGCCGTTGGAGAGTGGCTCGGCCTAGGGCCAGAATCCGATGGAGCTCCACTTGGATTGGTCGAAGAAGTTTTCCAACCTTTAGGCATAGTTGAGCAATGCAGAGTAGTTGTACAATTCCCATCGGGCCAGTTGGCATGAGGAGATCTAGGGTTACAGGAGAAAGCTTATTAGGACAAACTCCAAAGTTGTGTGGCTTCAAAAATAGTTGGTGAACAAAACTCAGATAGGTCCTAGTGTGCATCCAGATGAAATTGCCACTCTGAAGGATGCTCTTGGAAATTTCATCATAAAATTCAAGCGTGCAGAGAAGGAACTTCATGATTTTAATGTCTAGATTTCTACCAAAAAAACTTGATGAAGGATGCCAAAGTTGAATTAGCAATTCTTAGGAAGAGGTTGTGGGAGACAGAGGAAGAGTTGCACAAATGGGAGAGGATGCTAAGGGAGCCTAGCAATGAGACATAAGCTTAAGGAGAGAATAGAGGGCTTAGAGCTCTCCCTCACAATGGCTGGGGTCGTGTAGGATCTGGTGTGGTGCTCCTAAGCCTTGGAGGGCCATGGGAGGAGCCAATATATTGACTCTAGAAGATTAGGATGGGTGTGGTCCTAGGATTAGGATAGGAGTTATCCTAAGGTGAAGATAGTATATAGCCCTATATGGACTCGAGGTTCAGATGTGAGGATCTTGAGGAGGTCTTGGTAGGTGCTCCAGAGGCCTAGGACACAAGGTAGAGCAGAAAACTAAAATTAGGAGAAGAATCAGCCAAAATAAGGGGCGGCACACAGGCAAGCTAGCTCGGATATGCAGTCGAGCTAGCTCGGGCTGAGACTGAGCCAACTTGTGGTGCAGTCGAGTTGGCTGTCTTAAGCAAATAGAAGATGGGATTTGGATGATATGCAGTTGAGCCAGCTTAGCTCCTAATGGAGCTGGCTCGATGGTAGCGAACATAACTGGATAGGGGTTTTCTGTTTAGGGTCTTAAGGCCTAGTCCAATAAGGTCTTAAAGTGGCTAACACATGTATGGATCGAATTTAAATCTACGGGGTGAGAGCATGAGAGACATGGATGTACATAGACTCGATGAGTGCTTTCATGTATTGGGTTAGTCTAGGAGAGTTTTTCAGCTGGAGTTTGGGTTTATTAGGATTCATGTGGTATAGCAGAAACCTTAAGGTATATAAACCAAGGTATTGTAATCTTTTCAAGAGAGTGAAATTAATATACAACTTTTCTTCCTAACTCTCTTCTCTCTTTTTTCTCTAATTCCAATGCCAGGCTCTAGGTGCCGCCATCAATTTTTTTTGTTCTTCTTCATATTTTTGGATTAACACCCAGGTTCGTGCAAGATATCAATTCTATGACTGTAGTTCTGAGCAGCCATAGGCATAACAATTGATATCAAATCAGTATTGATTCTTTCAATACTTGGTATTAGAGCTAGGTGATACCATGGTGATGTGCTAACACTTAGTATCAGAGCTCGATTGAGCATGAAGGAGGAAGAAGATCAAGCTTCGGTAGAGATTAGTAGTGAGATTTAGATCTAAGATTTTTTCAGGCTTCATGGGGAAGAAAGTGATCTAAGGACTACTGTCAATCATCCCTAGTCAAGGTAATTTTTAGATCTACTTGTTGGCTATTTTTGATTTGATTTAATCATAGAGAATAGCGGGTTGAAGGTAGGATTTGAAAAGTTTGATAGAAATGATAATTTTATAATATGGAAGGTTAGGGTGGAGGATTTGCTGATTCAAATGAGGCTAGATTCAGCCTTGGAGGATAGGCCAGAGGAGATGACAAACAAGGAGTAGAAGTGCATAAAGAAAAGGGCATGTGCTATGATTAGGGCTTATCTAGCAGATGAGGTGTTGTATGGTGTGTTAGAGGAGAAGACACCCAAGAGTTTGTGGTCAAGGTTACATCAGTTATATATGGAGAAGAACATGTACAACAAGTTGGTGTTAAAGAAGCAACTGTATAGCCTTTCGATGCAAGGGAGCGAGAATGTTGCAGGACATATTCAGCGTTTCGACCGGATGAGCATAGACTTGCTCAACATTAGGGTGGAGCTCAAAATGAAGGACAAGAGTTTATTGCTGCTATGTTCACTATCCGAAAGCTTCGATCCATTGGTAACCACACTGCTATATGGTAAGAAGATACTAGTGTACGAGAAGATCATATCAGTGCTAAGGTCCAATGAGCAGCAAGAATGGATGATGAAGAGGAAGGTCTTTTAGGAGAGTCTCATGGTGTCAGAGAGGCCTAAGCAAGGAACGAAGAAGGGTCAATGAAGGGATACCAAGGGGTCCAAGAAGTGCTTCAAGTGTGATGAAACAGGTTACTTTAAGCAAGAATGTCTGCTTTAGAAGAAGTGCAAAGGAGGAAAAAGGTTAGATTTCATTATTTCAGTCACTGAAAGTGAAGAGTTGGATGAGCTCTTGGTGGTTTCGAAGAAGCCTATAGGGTGCAGTGTATCCAAGATAGTTTCGGAGGAATTTGCAGAACGCGAAGGGTTTGAAGGAGCAGCGACTGTGCATGAGGTGTAGTGACAAACTCAGCAATGTAGCATTGAGTGGTTGGCCTCGAAGGACTCGATTATAGAGTCAGCTTCTACAACATTAGGAGAACTTCAATTTTAGGTAGAGAGCCGAGCAAAGGTGGCTTCACAAGTAGAGAAAGATTTGGCATGAGTTCAGAGCGAAGGAGTGTAGAAGGATCAATATCCTAGCATTAATACTTGAGATACACAGTTTCAGATAGAGCAGCACGTGCAGAAAGATAGATGAAATTCTGAGGAGATCGTATCAGGGTATGCAGCGGGCATTGGCATAGGATTGCAACAGATTCTCCATGAAAGTCCAGGATAAATGATACGACTGCCAAGCAGAAGGTGTTAGATGTATGCTCTAGAAGCCAGATTGACTGACACTTGTGATACACTTCTAAGAGTAATTTTATAATTTTAACTATAAATTAATAAAAAAATTATTTTCTATCATGGTGTGTATTTAAAGTATCTATGGTACATCCTTTAAGTTAATGGTAATGACGATTCATATTTTCAAAAGTTAAAAATTTAAGACATAAATTTTCATAATTAACTTATAAACTGCTCCCGACTGTAGGATCATCATGAGAATGTTGATCGATGATGCGTGCTAATTTATAGCTATGGCAAGTACACCAGTCGATCAAGTAATAAAGTGAATGAGTAGAGTATCGTCCCTAGAGGATTGGAAAATAAGTACTAAAAAACTCTTTTCTATGCTTTATTTAGAAGATCGATTTATGAGAATAAGAAATTAAAGAATAAAATAAAGAAATAATTAAAAATTTTTAAGAAAATAGAGAGAGTGTAAATTATTAGGGTTTTAAACTCTAGAGCAATGGATTACTAAGGCAATCGGTTCACCAACTCAGTCAATACATATTCAGATTTTTAGATTAATTTTATTTCATTAGATAGGTGGAGTCTCCTAATATTATTCACCTATCTTTGGTCCAAGCATAGCAAAACTAAATTATATTTATTATTAACCTTTGGTCTAGGTGTAATTTAAATAATATTACTAGCATTAAGGTTTTGTGAAAACCCTCTAATTAAAAATACGCTGCATCCAAAGCGTACTAAAATCTACCGCAGCAATGTATATCTTAATTTGATTCATAATACAAGGTAATATAATCAAGAAGCAATAACATAGATGTACTTAGTCCGTAACATCTATGTTCATCAGATCAATTAGAAGATGGCCAGTAATCTAAAAGCATTAAGAATCAGATTTATAAACTCCTCATGAATAAAATTTAAAAAATAAATCACACTGAATATTACATCAAAAGAGTGGCTACACCTTATCCTTAGTAAAAAAATTTAGTTCATGATAACAGTTCAAAAATAGCAAATTAAAATAAAAAGCTAGAGAAATATAACTATTTGATTGACTGAAATTGATTGTCTGCTGCTCTTGATGTGGGAGAAACTTGGCGAAGATGAAGAGGCTCCTTAATCGATGTCTTGATCGTCGAAAGAAATCAAAACCCTTCTTTAATTTTCTTACAATCACTCTTCTCTTTCTACCTCTCTCCTCTCTCTTTCTCTCTCTCTCTTTTTCGCCCTCTCTCTCTCTCTCTTTCTCCCCATCTCTCTCTCTGTCTCTCTCTGATTCTTTTTTTCACGATAGAAGTAGGTTTTTTATGGTGAAGAGTTTGAATTTCCCTCACAAATCCATCAAAATTGTTTTAGCGCACTCCCAAATAACTCCAAATTAAGATCTGGATAATATTGCCCATTGGATGTTGATCAAACGGTCTAAAAACCACTCAAAAACCCCTTAAAATAACTCAGATCAAGTCGGATTTAATGCCAGTCGTTCGATCAACCGTTGGATCAAATCTGGGTCATCCGACCACGCAGAAAGAAGCTTCTGATCTATAAGTTTAAACTTCGGGAAAATCATCAGAGCATTGGATCTCAACCGAGAGTTGCGGATGCCAATCCATCAGCGCCTTCATTTCGACCGTGCTGAATTGAGTTTTAGTGAAAACTACCCATATGGATCAGACCAAAATTCCCAAATTGCCCTTCGTGAGGAATAACAAGAACAACCACCCCCCCCTACCAAATAACACACACCCCCCAACCCCCCACACCAAACAGACGTAAAGAAACACGACAACTAAAAAACCCAAACCTAATGAACCCCCCCCCAGAGCAAAAACCACAGCACCCTCCAAACCAAAAACCCCAACCAAAACCCAAAACAAACAACCCACCAAAAAAACCAAACCCCGAAACAAAAAAAACCAAACAAAAAAACAAAAAAGAACAAAAACACAAAAAAACCACCGCCCAGAAAACGGTAAACCAACCCACCCCCCCATACCCACTAACCAAGATACAACAACAAAAAACCCCACCAAACCACCCCCACACCAACAAAAACCCCCACCGCAAAAACCCCGCCCCACCCAAGAAACAATAAAACAAAAAATAAGCCAACCGACCCGCCTCCGAAAATGATAATGAATGGCCCCAAAACCGCCCCGCCTCCCCATTCTTCAACCAGACCAACACCTATCGGAGCATGCTAATTTTTCCCCCCCCCTCTGACTCAGACTGATAATAGCCGATTCACCCTCACCCCGGCCATCGGCCATCCACCCAAGCTCGCCGAGCACAAAAAAATGCTTGCGTCTCATACCGCGTCAGCCCCCATGGTGCCGATCGGAATGGCCCCGCCTTGGTCTGATGTTTGCATCGATTCAAGCCCGAACCACTGAACCCGGATTCACCCCGCAACCAATTTTTTATTTTTTTATCGGAAAATTCAATTCTGGAGCCTCGTTTTGAAAAAACAAAGGTCAGATTTTGCTAAATTTATATTTCATATAAAACCAGAAAAAATAAGATCTTCACGATGGTGGCCTTCTAATTCATATTTCAATAATAAAGTATCAACCCAAACACAACCCAAAGACCACCCCAAACCCAAAGAAAAAAACAACCCAACCCCCCAACCCCAACAAAACCCCACACAAAGCAAAAAAAAAAAACTAAAATACCCCCCCCCCAAAATCCAACACAAAAAAACCAACCCCCCAGAAAACAAGATTAACAACTCTTCCTATCCAAATAATAAAATATCTAAAATTAAAGACATGATCACATTTCATACCTTTAATTTAATATTTTTAATTAGTATATTTTAACCATTTATATCAACTCCGAACTTAGTCAATTTGCTAGATCACAACTTAGATATTTGTATTTAATATATATTATAAAGCTTTCATCACAAAACACCGATACACAATCCTCAGGATTAAAGATCAAAAAGTTTAGAAAATACTGACTACTAAGCAATTGAGCTTCAGAAGCAAATTTTTCCAGTCAATCAAATTTAAAACCTTTCTTAAGTAACATCAAATCTAATAGACACTAATGTTCGTTGATGACTAATTTTAGCATTTCAATCTTAAATTTAAAAAGAACAAAAGTATTCTTATGCTATATTTTAGTCAAACTTTTCTATTACATTCTCAAATTTTATACTCAATGATCGAATTTAAGGTAACGCTTTCCACACTGCTTTCTCTTTTTTTTAGTTTTTCTTTTTTTTCTTTTCTTTTTCCCCGTAAAAAAAAAATAGTAAACTGTTAGCCTCCTTGGCCTTTCTTCACCAATTCTACGTTTGAGATTTTCACACTTGCCTAGGCATGCAAGAGACCCAGTTAACTTTAAGGATCTTGGGCAATCCACTATGACTCTGCTTTTTGCACTTTATTTATAGGCAGGATAGTCTTTCCTTAAATTCAAAGTTTCTTATTGATTAAAGAATGATATAATTATTAACCAATTATTTAGTTGGATAATTGAATTCTCAGTTGGCCTTATAACATCAATACCGTACTTTGCAGTTGTTAAGTGTGCATGTGCATTAGAGTGCTATTCTTTTAAATGACCTAAGGAAAGGCTTAAAGTGACCACAGTAATCTACTTCTAACTTAATTACATTCCTTAGCAAATGATATCTAAGTTTTATCACTTCATCTCCCAAGTATATCTTGCTCAAAGATTTTTTTTGACACACAGAATTTTATTTTTTTTAACTTATTCTACCATTGCTGCAAGTATACGAGAATGAAAAATTAAAGGCGGATTTTGCAATTAAAGGATTAGGAAGGAATAACCGTGATATTTGATTTAGTCTGGTTTCTTTGAAGCTTTTAAAATTTTTGCTGAGCTCTCATGATTTTTCTTAACACCAAATTGAAAATACACACCAGATCCAGCAGTATAAAGAGGCAACCACCAAATTTACTGAAAAAAGAAAAGAAAAATGATCAAAACTAAAAGAAAGAGAAACTATATTAATAGTCTGATTTGATAGTCTGCAGCTTGACTTCTTAGGTTTCTAAAGTGGATTCAATCCGGTTGACCACTTCATTGGATACATTTCAACTGTTTTTGATACGAAGTACTCTTTTAATTTGGACATTGCTCACATTTTAGTCTTTAACTATTTTTATGAATTCTCTCAACTATAATGGAAAAAATATGTATCATTATGTCAATTAAAAACAAGTTTGATTCGATCTAGATGTTTAGTATTCTTTTGAAATAATAAAAGTCAATTGTTATCATATAGACTCCTCTAAGGAATTAATTATTCTTGATTGAAATTTATTTAAAAGCTCACTCCAAGTAGCTAAAAAAAGGGTCTTCTCTAAAATGAAAGGAGGTACATCATATTCTTCTTCTATGTCAGAAATATATAAAATCAACAGAAAAATAACTTGTTTACCTTTACTAAGAACATCCCCACTATACCGTTCTTGGATATTTACATGGATTGACTCGGCTAGATTAAAGGAGTAATTAGCATGGAGGACTTTTGGATTCTACCTAGACCAGCTTCTGAACAATAGAAAAAGGCATCCGAGATTTATGCTTGTTACTCGCCTAAATCACATCAAAATCTTCTATACAAAAAATGCCAACATCACCATTTAATTCAAGGGGATAGTAAACTACTGGGTAATTTTGCGTCCGTTCCCCGCGTAAAATTTATCTTTGAAGTATTGCTGAGCCATTCTTATTCAAATTATATTCCTCTCATGATCCCTTCTGCCTTTCCTAATTTGTTAAAGATTTCTTTAGAAATGCTTACTTCGTGCGCAACCTATCTTGCAGTTTGGAGTCCAACTTTGCCCCCTATCGCTCGAATTTCATTGCCCTAGGAGGCCAGTCATTAATGACTCAGTAAATTTCCTCTTCTCAAAAAACAGGATTTCTTTGAATAATAATGTTTCCAAACAATTTATTCCCTTATTTTGGAATCGTCAAATGTCTAAAAGTTCAAACTTTACTTTTGAGTGGAATGACTATATTTGACTCTCTCTTGGGAAGGGCAGATAAACGGCCCGAAAACCTATCTCGGCTCGCTTATAGAGACTTCTTCACCCATTCCAACTCTTGGTGTAAAAAGAAATGCTTGGTTTGAATATAGTCCACTATTAATCCTTTTCTACTGGATACTTTGATCGGTGACCCAGCCGAAGTAGGGTGTTGCTAACCATTTGGATTAGCAACCGTGGTGATCTTCAAACTGTAGGCATGGCTTTTTTTCGATTTAATGTGACCCTGTGTCGGTGATTCAAATTCTCTCTTAGAAGTGCTTCGTTTCTGGTGTGTCATCCTGCTTAGATGCTATCTTTCTCGAAAATGCTATTTTATATATTACCGCTTTTGTGTGCTTCTCTGTTTATATTGTGTAGTACTGCTCTCTTCTAGGCTTCCCAACTAACATGTTTCTACGTTCATTAAAGATATTTTGCGAGTGCCGTGCCAGCATTGACCTTGTACCAAACTGCTCTAGCCCCCAGTGAATAAAGCACTTGACTTGACTCCACTTCGGATTGGTCTCCGTGATTGCTAGGCAAGGATCCTAAGGTCTCTCAGAGATTATTTTAGCCCATTGAGCGTAGCTCTCGATCGTCTGCTTCGCGTGTCATCATCAACAAATCTGGGCAGGCAAGTCATGCTGAAACTCGTCCTTTGTCGTCCTAATCTTAAGTTGTAGCGTATCTTCTAATATTTTTGCTCACATGAAGTTGACATTCTTGGTTTTTGACAACAATATAAACTAAACAAAATGGTGGAAAAACCATCAGTTTATCTCTTCCGTTTGTTGCTGTACTTACTTATTATTAGAGATTACTCCTGTAAGAATCTTGAGAAGATATCATGAGAGTGACATAGATTTATGGAAAATAGTACCTCATTTTGCTGATGCTCCAGGGATTTGGGTAGATCAATTGTGCAGGGGAAGGTGGGGTGCTGCCTCCACCCTTTGATGTAGTGTTGGAGCTAGGGATTATTTTGTTGCGGCCCTAAAAAAAATACCCAAGGTTAGCAAGTGGAGTATGTCAATGTATCCGTTGTCTCAGTGCCACTACGCCTATTCAGACATTTAGGCCTCTAGGAGGAATCTACCCTAATGGTAGATACTGGGGAGGCGGTGTGGCGTGGGTTGTCTCGCACTCTCCTCACAAAGCTCCGTATAGAGACTAGTAGGAAGGTAAAGACCATAGGCTGTCTCTGAGCAGTGTGGGCGTTGTGTGTCGAATCTTGAAGTCTTGTTTGCCTTTGATCCTCTTCAATGTAGGGTGCCCTCCTGCATTCTCATAATCAGTCCCTGAGAGAGGTACAAGGTTGTCAGGTGTGGAGCCACCTCGTGTCTTTTCGAGTCTCTTCTCTTTCTTCGCGCTAGGCACCGGTAGAACCTGTGCATGTCCTTGTTATGTCTTCTTATAAAGCCGCGAAGGTGCCCACTTGTTTGTAGCCTATCTCTGATACATATATTTTAGACTTGATGCTAGGTCATGACTATTTAAAGACCTCTGTTTCCCGACGTCCTCCCTGCACGCCTCTTTTCTCCTCTATGTCCTGTTTCCGAAACTTACATGGTCTCCTCGCGCCTTTCTTCTCCCACTTTTATTTACTCCCTCCAGGCAATATGAATTCCTTATTTCATAGAACCCTCATCCGACACCCTGCGTACCACTTACCCTCCAGTGTCCAGTAGGGGAACGTATCTTAACCATGTGTGTGAGTTAAGCTCTTCCACATATATAGCCCGGCCATCCAATGAGACGACTCCCGGCTAACCCTGATCGCATCTGTGTGCAATACACCCTTCGCGAACGCCGGTATCTTAGTGATACCTCGCCACTTCAATGATCGGCTTCTTACTTTCCGCCAGAGGTGCCCCTTATTTATGGTAGTTCTTGAAGCCTTTGAGCTCCTCTC
The DNA here is from genome assembly GCA_006176705.1 of Cocos nucifera. Taxonomy (NCBI): domain Eukaryota; kingdom Viridiplantae; phylum Streptophyta; class Magnoliopsida; order Arecales; family Arecaceae; genus Cocos; species Cocos nucifera. The sequence goes on along the minus strand of QRFJ01000530.1, from coordinate 279,579 downwards.
GCCCTGGTACCGGGAATTTTGCTCGATCACCATCGTAAGTTGTGGTGCAATCTTATTGCAAGCTTAAATTTGTCCTAGCCCTAGCAGTCTTTGGTAAAGAGTGATGTTGGAATGATAAAGGAGTTGTGAGTCGCTCATTGATATGATACATCATCGACATAGCGTCAACCCTAAGAAGAGCACTCTCCGACCAGGAAGTTTGTGAATATACCCACCTCCACAGGAAGTGCCCGAGTGAGAATTGAAGGCACTTCTCTCTTTCTGAGACTCCTCATTACTCATTCCGCTTACGAGATTTCACGTGGTCCTGAATTTATACTTTTTTACCTCTATGATATGGGGAAGGAGTAATGCCCCAATTGCCATTTTCTAATACGCGAAATTCGTACAACTTTTACTCTCACCTCTATTCAAGTGCTATATAAGCGCACTACCATACGCTCCTAGGAACAATGTAGCGTTATATCATCAGTTGCGACTTTCAGCCTTTTTCAAAAGTGTCTCGTGTGACTCTTGTGGCGTCGCGTCAATTCGTCCGCCCGTTTGATTTGATTCATTCGTTCAGCTACTTCACTCTCTCGAGGTGATGTTTTAGTGATTTTTCGACGTGGGGGGTTTGTTCTCGTATATATAGACCGGTCTCTCTATCATGCCTCAGAAGCTTTTAATTTCGTGTATTAGATGGTTGTGATATTTGTATATTCTATTTAATGGATGAATGTACTGGTTTCGAATAGCTTCATGCTGTCCTTTGGTCGCCATATACCAATCTCCTAATTGATGTCGATGGAGATCTTCAGCTTCCATGTATTCTCCTTTGTTGTGTAGTCTTTAATCGTCCTCTTTAATTTTGGATTCTAGTAGTAAGTTTACTGTTTTCCTTTTAGTACGGGTTTCATTGCACTAAATTGTTTTTATAAATTTATTAATATAATAAAATAGAGTTTATAAAGTACATTTGTATAAAATATTAGCTAGTTTGTCTTTAAATTAATATGTGGCTTTTAAAAATCCCGCTGGCGCCCAAAAACTTGATGGTGTGCTATTTTTAAGCTTATGGGCAATTGTGCACTCCAGCGATCAAGTAAATAAAGTGAATATGTAGAGGTATCCGTTCTCCTCAGAGGATGGAATCAAGTAAGTATTAAAGAAGATCCTCCTTTCCCTACTGCTTATTTTTAGAAATCGATTTTATTTGGATAATAAAAATTAAAGAATTATAAAAGTATTATAGAATAAAAATTTTTAAGAAATATAGTGATGGAGTGTTAAATTATCTGTGGTCTCTATTAAACTCAATAAGAGCAATGGATTACTAAGGCAATTGGTTCACCAACTCAGTCAATACAATATTCAAATTTTTAAGATTAATTTTATTTCATGTGATGGTGGAGTCTCCTAAATTTTACTTCACTATCCTTTGGTCCAGGCATAGCAAAACTATTAATATTTATTACATTATTCCTTTGTCCAGGATGTAATTTTAAATAAATATTAATGCATTAGGTTTTGTGAAACCCTCTAATTTAAATACGCTGATCCAAAGCGTACTAAAATTTCTGCATTGCATATGAATTCTAATCTTGATTCATAATACAAGGTATATAATCAAGAAGCAATAACATAGATGTACTTAGTCCGTAACATCTATGTTCATCAGATCAATTAGAGATGGCCAGTAATCTATAAAGCATTAAGTATCAGATTATATACTCCTCATGAATAAAATTTAAAAATAAATCATACTGAATATTACATCAAAAGAGTGGCTTACACCTTAGCCTTTGTTAAAAAAAATTTAGTTTCATGTGATAACAAGTTCTACAATAGCAAATAAATAAAAAGCATAGAAAAATTAGACTATTTTGATTGCTGATTGAATTATTTGATTGTCTGTCTGACTTTGTATAGTAGAACTTGGCGAAGATCGAAGAGGTCTTCCTTAATCAATGTCATTGATCGTCGAAAGAAATCAAAAACCCTTTTTAATTTTCTTACAAATCACTCTTCTCTTTCTACCTCTCTCCTCTCTTTGTCTCTCTCTCTTTTTCTCCCTCTCTTCTCTCTCTTTTCTCCTCTCCCCGTCTCTCTCTTCGTCTCTCTCTGATTCTTTTCTTCACGATAGAAGTAAGTTTTTTATAGATGAAGAGTTTGATTTCCCTCCAAAATCCATCAAAAATTAGGTTTAAGCTCTCATAATCTCAAATTAAGATCTAAGTTAGAATTTGCCCGTTGGATGTTGATCAATGACTGGTCCAAAAATCACTCAAAAATCTCTTAAAATAACCCAGATCAAGTCGAATTTAATGCCAACCGTTGGATCAAATCTGGGCCATCCGACCGCATAGAAAGAAGGCTTCTGATCTATAGTTTAACTTCGGGATGAATCTCAGTCGTTGGATCTTGATCAGGAGCTACAGATGCCATCCATCAGCACCTTCATTTTCGACCTGTCGATTCGAGTTTTCAGTGAAAACCGCCCGTTTGGATCAGCCAAAATTTCCAAATTGCCTTATGGCCTTCCATGCATCGGCATCAGCTCGGTGCTTGTTGCATGGACCGTCGTGTCTTCAGCAATCGGAGTGCTTTTTCTTTGATGTATGAAATGTCTGAAATACCCTTCGAAGCATGGCCAGTGGAAGCCATGCTGACGTCATCTCCTGATGTCGCGTGCATCAGCAGGTTGGTCTAATGTTGCAATCGAACTGGGCCGAACCGTTGAATCGATTTTCTGAATTGGTTCGAGTCGAACCTTTTTTTTTTTTTGAAATTCAATTCTAGGCTCATTTGAAGTCTATTTTGCTTGAAATTTATTTCATCTGAATCAAAAAATTAAGATCTTCACATTAGTGGCCTTCTTTCCTACATAAGATTAATAAAAGTATCAATTTTTGAAGAAATAGATTTATTTATTTTATAAGTTAATACTTTTATTAGTATATTTTTATAACTTATCAATCGATTCGAAGGGTTGGTGTACGATCGCTTTCTTAGGATAGATGTGTCTTGAGTCTATGGTGTAAAGATAGCAAAGCGAGAGTATAAGTACTCGTTAGAAAATGAGGATACTGAGCATGACCACCTCGAGCAGTCATAAGAAAGTCTACCTTTCCATCGATGACTAGCTTGATGCTATAGTAGTGTGTCTGATTCTTTGATCTAAGTTGGATCGATAATTCACCTTGAGGGTATTATAGTTTGACTACACCAAAACTCGATCTCCTAGCCATTTAAAATTTTGAGGTGTGTGTTGGCTATAGCATGTTCATTGTAGGAATTGGATTGCACCAATAGAGGATCTATCTACCTCAGTAGATGAGAAATAGCCCTATGATAATCATGAGATTGAGTCCTTAAGCCCATGGCCATGGCAGAGTGAAGATGATAGAAAGAGTTTCTATTAGGATTTCACATCAAACTCTAATCAAACGATTAATTTATATGACGAATGTTGGATTTGACGAGTTCAACTTAATCCTAATGCTGTCGAGGCTCAAGATAGAAGAACCCAATCACACAGATAGTTGCACTAAGAGATTTATTTTTAGTTCTGATGGGTTGCCACCATATACTGCTAGGTGTCACTGGTGGATTTTATGAGCAACTAGAATGATTTTGATGATTGATCATTCTAATTATATGAATCAAAAGAATTCTGGTCCATTGAAAGATATTTCGATGATGTTGATGATAGCTATCGTGACATGTCTCATTACCATATGGAGCTAAACCTAACTGGATCACACAAACAAGGGTCTTGATTTGAATGTCATCAATTGAGCTAATCTAGTTTGATTGATTTGGATTAGATCCAATCAGGTTCAAGGTAATCATGCTAACACACGATTGAGCCGGACTTTCTCCTTCTGTAATCTTTCTGATTCATCGCAACTGAGTTAAATTTGATTTGACTAATTTCTATATCTTAAATGGATTTATTTTCATCTGACTGGAATACGTTCAGATTAGATTAATTATAGAAATTAAATTCATTTCTAATGTAATTGGACTAGGGTCAAAAGTTGATCCAATTGAGAGAATTGAGAGTCACCTGATCATATGGTGGTGGTTTGACTAGGTTTTTGATAGTATTTGATTTCGATCAAACTCTTAAGGTAAGAGTCCTAGGCGCAATGGATTCTTTCTTATCTACTAATGTTGCCCACTTTTTGATTGATTTCTAACAACAAAAACTAGATGAGATCTAGGTTTCATGTAGAGATTAAGTCCTAGAGTCTTTTTGATCAAATAATAAGTGATTTGGTTAAAGAAGGACTATAAATGGTGTTGGGTTTATGAAACCTTTCTCACGCCAAAGAGAGCATCGTATGATTTTATTTTTCATGTAGAGGTGTTGTTGCCCATACCATATCCCACACCCCCTTTATCCTCTCTCTCCCTCTCTTCTATAAGCCTAAAAGGTTAGGCATAAATCTGAGTTGAACGTCCAAGGTTTTTGGCACAAGATTCAGGATCTATGCGATGGTGTTCGTGAGATGGATGGACTGCCTTCAGAAATAGTTTTGAAGGATCTACAGATCAAATCTAAATCTAATCTTTGGAGGAGAGATTCATGAGGAGAAGGTGTTCAGATTCTATCCAAGTGAATATTAATAAAGGCCAGGCGCATGCATGGCTCCTTTCAGAACCTCAAGAACTAATAGGATCATCATAGGATAATTAGATTATCCAATAAGATACCTTAAATTAAATCTGATTTAATTTTATTTTTAATTTTTAATATTAGATCATCATGATCAAATATTTGAATTCTTAGATTTGATTAGATTATAGAGATTTTTTAAGAAAAATCAACCTCAAATCTGATCAGATCTGGACGATCCTATGGTAGAAAATCAGATTTTTTCTTCAATTGGTATCAGAGCTGCATTAGTCATTTTTTAGATCTTTCTTAGATCTAATTTAATTTTTATTTATATTTTGATATTAAAATATTTTAGATATCATATTAGATGTGATTAGATCTAAAATTAAAAAATTAAAAATTATATAATTTAGATCTATAAGGTATGAGATGCATGACTAGACAAGGAATAGAATTATTCTATATGTAGTCTAGTAAGATCATGTTGTTAATTTGATTAAATATAATTTTAGATATATTTTATTTTTATTTTTTTGATGTTATAATTATTGTAAGCAGATCTAAAAAATAAAAAATAAAATTTTTAATTTTTAGTTTATTCATATGAGATATGAAAGATGCATACTTAGACTAATTATAGAATAGTTCTATAAAATATCTAGAATAGTTTTATTTTTGATGTGATCAAATTTAAAATACTATTTTTTAGATTTAATGTGACATTTCAGATCTGAAAGCATGCATGGTTTATTGAGTTATGATACATGAGATATATACAAGACATGTATAGGTTAGATCTTTTGTACATGTGATATATGATTTAGATCTAACTAGTTTTATTTTAGAAAATATATTTCTGATTAAGGCATTCTCCTTGGCCGTCTTGTCATAAGAATAATGTAGGATTTAAAGACCCTCTCCTCCTATTCGATGGGGTGCTCTTATGATGTGTGGCGGTGCTGCACGTTCATTTTTAATCAAAAATCAAAACTTATTTTTTACAAAATACTAGATCTTAAAATCCTAAGATTTTATTATATATTTTATTCATGAACCCAAAACTTAATTAAGAATTAATATTATAAAATTAATTAGATCTAAAAATTATAAATTTTTAGATCTAAGATATATTCATAAAATTAGGTTCAGGCTTGGATAGCTCAATTAGGTCTAGCGGTTGATCAAACTAAATTAATAGTTGGTTAGATGGAATCAAAGAAAGCTTAGAATTGATCAGCCACATAAGGTTAATTCTGGATCAAGATCGAATCACATTGAGATGTGACTCGATCAAGTCAAGACCTAATTTGGCTCCATGGTTCGAGCCTGGATTGTAGGCTAATCTGATTGGTTCTGATTCGATAATTTGGTATCTAAGATAAGTCTGGCAGATATGATCGACTAATTTTTAATTAAGAGCTACTTGATCTGAATGCATTCTTGTCAAGTTAATAGCATATCCCTTCCATCGGTCTTACTTACCTAGCCATTTGTGTCGATCCAGTTCTGATTTGAGATGGCTAACAATTCGAGCCAACCTATGCCAGTAGGTTAGTCATAATTATTTTAACTAAATCAAATCAAGTTTAAAGAGACTTAAATTAAATCTTTCTAAGAAAATATTAAGTCTAAAATCTTCCACCATTATCGATGTGCAGGCCCTTCCTGGGGTTGATTATTTTCGACTGGATACAGTGGTTCAGTTGCATCGAAAAGATGCAACCATATCTTTTAGGCATTGGATGCTTTGGGTTGGAGGATGGATTGGACTTAATATTTTGGATATGGTGAGAGATCCAATCAGAAATTCAATTTATGCAAATAGTGGGTCTGACTTAACTAAGGAGTAGAGTAATATTTCGAACATGATGAGCTTCATGAATTAGAGACCAGGTTTGGGTGCACCATGATTAGAGAATCATTGGACAAGAGTTATCCATTTATCAGTTGATGCATCACCAATAACTGTTAGGTGAGGTGGTGAGCTAATTGGTAGGACCACACCACCCACTAGAAATCAATAATCATAAAGATTTTCGTATCTCTACCAAGAAAGTGTAGGGATCCGAGTAAATAGTGGGAGCTTAATTTGTTTAAAAATAAAACTTCTAAATAAATTGGTTAAGTCTAATTATAAAATTTAACTAGAAACTTTGATTTTCTATAGAAAAAAATCTGCATCCAATCCACTAGCCCATATCCTGGACACCCATAGACTGACTGGATCCAACTACAAGAATTGGCTTTAGAACTTCAAAATTATTTTGGATTCCAAGAAGTTGACTCATGTGTTGGATCAGGATCCTTCTACTTTACCATCACGTCCATCCGCTAATCAGAGAGTGTCTCTGAAATAATGGATGGATGAAGATAACAAAGCCAGGTATTACATGTTGGGCTCGATGTCTGATGAGCTCCAGTACCAACATGAGGATATTAAGACTAGCTACCAAATGTTGGCTCACCTATAATAGTTATTTGGTGAACAGAGTCGCACAGCCAAATATCAAGTCACTAAGAGACTTTTTAAGGCTCAGATGCATGATGGAAAGTCGGTTCAAGATCATTATTTGATGATGATCAAGGACTTGAAGAGCTTGAGAAGCTCAGTGTCAAGTTAGATCAGAATTTGCCAATTGATATAATTCTATAGTCTTTGACTGATGCATATAAGTAGTTGATCATGAACTATCATATGCACAAACTGCAAAATATCTTGACTGAACTTATGAATATGCTGGTCACTATTGAGCTCTCTATAAAAGGTTCAAAGGGCTCAGTGCTTACTGTGGAGCGGACTTTTTTCAAGAGAAAGTTTTTTGAAAAGAATAAGAAGACCATGAAGAAGCAGAAGGTAGAAGATGGGAAGAAAAAGAAGGCAGAACCGAAGAAGGCCACTGACAAGAAAAAATATTTTCATTACAACATAGATGGCCACTGGAAGCAAAATTGCCCTCTTTATTTGGCCAACCTGAAGAACAAGAAGGAGGCAGGTCCTTCTGAAGGTATGCTCATTATAGAATCTAACCTTATGGTTTCTTCTGCATCCAATTGGATGCTTGACTTTGGTTCTAGTGCTCACTTATGTACTTCTATGTAGGATCTTGAGGAGAGCAAAAGACTGAAGGATGGTGAGATGATCCTACGTATCGAAAATAGAGTAATAGTTGTTGTTGTGGTCATGGAAACCTGCCCTCTTTGATTACCATTAGGATTAGATATAGTTCTTAGAGATTATTTTTATATGCTTGTAGCAAGCAGAAATTTGATTTCTATTTCATGTTTAATACAAGAAGGCTATGTAATTAGTTTTCTTAAGGACTATTATAATATTTTTTATAAAAAAAATAAAATTATAATAGATTTTCTTATAAATGATCTCTATCAGTTACATATTGATGTTTCTATTTTTAATATTGAGCAAAACATGAATGCCATAGGATCAAAGTGACCTAGGGATAGTCTAAATGATAGGTATCTTTGGCACATTAAACTAGGTCATATAGCTAAAGATAGTGTTAACAAATTAGAGAAATTCGGGCTATTGAGTTCGTTGACTTTCGAGTCATATCCGATTTGTAAATCATGCCTTCATGGCAAAATGACCAAGCTCTCTTTTATACGATATGGAGAAAGAGCCACAGACCTACTTACTCTTGTACATACTGATGTATGTGGTCCATTTGATGTATCGGCCAGGGGCAATTATGTCTACTTCATCATTTTTACCAATAATCTATCTCAGTATAGGTATGTGTATTTAATGCGACATAAGTTTGAAGCTTTTGAAAGGTTCAAAAAATTTAGACTCGAAGTAGAAAAATAAATAGAAAAATTCATTAAGGTTCTTTGATTAGATCGAGGAGGTGAATACCTTAGTCAAGAATTCCTAGACTATCTTAAGGACAATGGCATAGTCTCATAATGGACTTCATCTGAAATACCTCAACTTAACGAGATTCTAGAATGGATAAATTGGACTCCATTAGATATGGTCTGATCCATAATGAGTTTCATGGACCTTCCTAAGTTTCTTTAGGAACATAGTCTGATGATCGCTATATATTTACTAAATAGGATTTTCTCTAAAATCATTCCTACCATACCGTATGAGATATGGCATAGTAAGAAATCAAATCCGAGTCATCTCAGAATTTGGGGTTGTCCAACCCATATCAAGAGACAACAGATGGACTAATTAGAGTCTAGGTCCTTTAGAGCTTGATTTATTGGATATCCTAAAGAGTCATTAATATATTATTTCTATCTTCTGAAATATCATAATGTGATTATAAGTCGACATGCCATCTTCCTTGAAAAATAATTTATTCAAGATGGTGGCATCGAAAGACATATTAGACTCGAGAAGAAAGTCTCCAATGAGAAACGAGGTAAGGAACCTATGGAACCCAATCAGATTGAGCCAACCCAAACATTACCTCCTCCACCTCGTAGATCATGTAGAATTTTTCATCCTTTTGAAAGATACTTAGGTACTATCTCAGAAGACGTAGAGGAAATATTCCTTATAGAAAATGGGGTTCATGGTGATGATCCCAAAACCTATAATGAGACGATATTAGATATTGACTCCAAGAAATGGTTAGAAGCAATGAAGTTAGAGATTGACTTAATATTTTTGAACCAAGTCTGAACCTTGGTAGATCCACCTGAAGGTATAGTATCCATTGGATGTAAATAGATCTTCAAGAGAAAGATAGGTGCCGATGGGAATGTAGAGATATTCAAAGCAAGGCTCATAGCGAAAGGATATAGTTAGCACGAAGGTATTGACTATCAGGATACTTTTTCGTCAGTAGCTGTGCTCAAGTCCATCCGCATATTGCATGCTGTTGCATCCTATTTCGATTACAAAATATGATAGATCGACATGAAAACAGCATTCTTAAATGGATATCTTGAGAAAGATATCTATATAGAATAGCTACTAGATTTCACATCCAGTGATGATGATCACAAGGTATGCAAGCTGTAAAGGTCTATATATGGACTTAAGTAAGCATCTCAGAGCTGGAATGCTCATTTCAATGATGTAATGATTTAAATCATTTGGATTCATCAAGAACGTGGAGCATTGTATTTTCAAAAAGGTCAGTGGGAATGCTGTTGTCTTCCTCGTATTGTACGTAGATGACATTCTCCTAATTGGGAATGATATTTTCATATTGACTATAGTCAAAATGTGGTTGTCTAAGGAGTTCTCTATGAATGATCTAGAAGAGACATTCTTTGTTCTGAAAATTAAGATCTATAGGGATAGACCAAATATGATGCTGGGTCTCTCATAGAAAATGGACATAGAGGAGGTGCTAAAGAGGTTTAGCATGGAAAACTCTAAGAGGGGTTTAGTACCCTTTAGACATGGCATTCATCTCTCCAAGAAGATATGCCCTAGCACACCTAAGGATATTGAACGCATGAGCAAGATCCCATATGCTTTGGCAATAGAGAGTCTCATGTATGCCATGCTATGTATACGACCTGATATTGCCCATGTTGTGAGTGTCACGAGCAGATATTAGTTGAATCCAGGTAAAGAGCATTGGACTTCTGTGAAATATATCCTTAGGTACTTGAGAAGGACTAAGGATATGTTTCTAGTTCTTGGTAATAGAGAACTTCAGATTCAAGGGTATACAAACTCGAATTTTATGTCTGACATAGATGATCAAAAGTTGACATCTAAAAGTCTGTTTATTTATAATGGTGGAGCTATTAGTTAGAAAAGTTTCAAGCAGATGGTGATAGCAGACTCCACCATGGAAGCAGAGTATATCGCTACGTCGGAGGCTGTAAAGGAGGCATTCTAGTACAAAAAGTTTGCCATAGAGCTTCGAGTGATGCCATCAGATGCCATTCTTCTGTACTGTGACAATAATGGCACCATAGTCCTTTCTAAAAAGCCGAGGTCTTACAAGAAATCTAAGCATATCGAGTGGCGATACCATCTCATCTGTAATTACCTCAAGAAGGGATACGTCAAGGTCAAGAAAGTTGACTCTGCAGACAATGCGGCAGACCCACTGACAAAGCCATTAAGTCAACAGAAGATCGAAGCCCAACTTGAGAAGATGAGACTTAGATTTGTAGCCAATTGGCTTTAGATCAAGTGGGAGTTTGTTAGATGTGTGCCCTAGAAGCCAGATTGGTTGGCACTTATAATACACTTCTAAGGATAATTTTATAATTTTAATTATAAATTAATAAAAGGGTTGTTTTCTATGATAGTGTATATTTAAAGTGTCTGTGTTATATCTTTTGAGCTAATGGTAATGACGATTCATATTTTCAAGAGTTAAAAATTTAAGATATGAATTCTCATAATTAACTCATAAACTGCTCTCGACCGTAGGATCATCACAAGGATGGTGATCGATCTGAAAGGTTGGTGTACGATAGCTTTCATAGTATAGATGTATCTTGAGTATATGGTATAGAGATACTGGAGCGAGAGTATAGATACTCATTAGAGAATGAGGGTACTAAACGTGACCATCTCGAGCAGTCATAAGAAAGTCTACCTTTTCATCGATGATTGGCTCGATGCTGCAGTAGTGTGTCTGATTTTTTGATCTGAGGTGCATCGGTAGTTCACCTTAAGGGTGTTATAGTTTGACTATATCATAACTCGGTCTCCTAGCCATTCGGAATCCTAAGGTGTATGTTGGCTATAGCATATTCATTGTAGGAATTGGATTGCACCAATAGGAGATCTATCTACCTCGATAGATGAGGGTAGCCTTATGATAATCATGAGATTAAGTCCTTAAGCCCATGGCCATGGTAGAGTGAAGATGATAAAAAGAGTTTTTATTAGGATTCCACATCAAACTTGAATCAAATGATTAATTCATATGACGGATGTTGGGTTTGACGAGTTCACCTTAACCCTAATCCTGTCGGGGCTCAAGATAGAAGAACCCAATCACACAGGTAGCTACACCAAGAGGTTTGCTTTCAGTTTTGATAGGTTGCTACCATATACTGCTAGATGTCACTATAGATTTTGGAAGTAATTAGAATGATTTTGATATTCGATTATTCTAATTGCATGAATCAAAATAGTTTTGGTCCATCAAAAGGTGTTTCGATGATGTCGATGATAGCAATAGCGACATGTCTCATTACCATATGAAACTGAATCTAACTAGATCACACAAATAAGGATTAGGGTTTGGATGTCATCAATTGAGCTAATCTAGTTCGATTATTTTGGATTAGATCCAATTAGGTTCAAGGTAATCATGCTAGCATACGATTAAGTCTGGCTTTATCCTTCTGTAATCTTTTTGATTCATCGCAATTGAGTCAAATTTAATTTGACTTATTTCTGTATATTGAATGAGATTATTTTCATCTGACTGAAATAAGTCTAGATCATATTAATTATAGAAATTAAATCCATTCCTAATGCAATTGGACTAGGATCAAAAGTTGACCCAATTAAGGGAATTGAGAGTCACCTGATCAGATGCTTCTAGAAAATTTTTTAGAAATAATTTTGATCTAATTTTGGATATGTGATAGGGCTTGAGTCATGCTATGGGTGTGCCAAATTTCATGATTTATGGTTGTGGTTTGACTAGGTTTTTAATAGAATTTGATTTGGATTAAACTCTTGAGGGAAGAGTTCTAGGCGCAATGGGCTCTTCCTTATCTACTCATGTTGCCCATTTTTTGATTGATTTTTGGTAACAAAAATTAGATGAGATCTAGGTTTTCACATGGAGAATAAGTTCTAGAGTCCCTTTGATCAAATAATAAGTGATTTGGTCAAAGAAGAACTCTAAATAGCATTGCATCAAAGAAACCTTTCTCATGCTAAAGAGAGCATTGTATGATTTTATTTTCCATGCAGAGCTACTGTCACCCATACCATATCCCACACCATCTCTATCCTCTCTCTCCCTCTCTTCTATAAGCCTAAAAAGTTAGGCACAAATCTGAGTTGAAGGTCTAAGATTTTTGGTACAAGATTCAAGATCTATGCGATGGTGTTCATGAGACAGATGGACTGCCTTCAAAAATAATTTTGAAGGATCTATAGATTAGATCTAGATCTGGTCTTTAGAGGACTGATTTATGAGGAGAGGATGTTTAGATGCTGCTTGAGTGGATGCTGGTAGAGGCCAGGCATGTGCATGGCTCATTCTAGAACATCAGGAACTAACAGGATCACCGCAGGATAATTAGATTATCCAATAAGGTACCTTAAATTAAATCTAATTTATTTTTTTTAATTTTAATATTAGATCACCATGATTAGATTTGAGAATTCTTAGCTCTAATTAGATCATAGAGATTTTTGTAGAAAAATTCACCTCAGATCTGATCAGATTTGGATGATCCTACGGTAGAAAATCAGATTTTTCCTTCAGAAGGGTGCCTACAACTCCAAGGGTGGTGCATAGGTGCAAGCCAAGATCTTCAGTGGTAGAGACGGTCATCCCAAAAGCCTCAAAAGGAGCTTAGCAGCTAAGGAATGATGAAAGTGGCAAGGTGTGCATAAGTAGCTATCAGTGTATGCATCGACTGTGGGATCGTACGTGGGGAACATTGCCAGGTGTGCCAAGGCTTGGGCGCACTAAGGTGGAGATTGTAGGATCTGGTATGGTGCTCCCAAGCCTTAGGGGGCCATGGGAGGAGCCAGGGTGTTAGCTTTAAAAGACTAGGATGGGTGTGGTCCTAGGACTAGGATAGGAGTAGTCCTAGGATGAAGGCAGCATGTAGTCCTGTACGGACTCAAGGTTCAGGTGTGAGGATCTTAAAGAGGGCTTGGTAGGTGCTCCAGAGACCTGGGGCATAAGATGTTGCAAAAAACCAAAGTTAGGAGAAGAATCAGCCAAGACAAGGGGCTGACCCATAGGTGGGCTAGCTTGGATATGCGGTCGAGCTGGCTTAGACTAAGACTAAGCTGACTCGGGGTGCAATCGAGCCGGCTATCTCAGGCAGATAGAAAATAGGATTCAAGTGATATGCAATCGAGCCAGCTTGGCTCCTAATAAAGTCGGCTCAATGCTGGTGAACAGAACTGGATGGGGGTTTTCTATTTAGGATCTTAAGGCCTGATCCAATAAGATCTTAAGGTGGCTAATACATGTATGGGTTGGGTTTTAGATCTAAGGGTTGAGAGCATTGGAGACATGGGTTTACATGGGCTCAGTGAGTGCTTTCATATATTGGATTAGTCTAGAAAAATTTTATAGCTAGAGTTTGGGTTTATTAGGGTTCATGTGGTGTAGCAAAAATCCTAAGATATATAAACCCAGGTATTGTAATCTTTACAAGAGAGTGGAATCAATATACAAGTTTTCTCCCTAACTCTCTTCTCTCTTTTCTCTCTGATTCCAACACCAAACCCTAGTTGACGCCATCAATTATTTTTGCTCTTCTTCATATTTTTGGATTAACACCTAGGTTCATGCAAGAGATTGGATCTACGACTATGGTTCCAAGCAGTCGTAGGCATAATAGTTGATATCAAATCAATACCGATTGTTCCAACATGATAGCTCGAAGTCCAATTCTGAGTAGATCTTTGCTTTTTTTTTTAACCGGTCTTACCAATTCATGTAACAACTTTTATTTTTAATGAGATAAAGCTTCTTTTTGTCTGTGTTCTACCTTAGCTCGCTACTTGTCATTTTATTTTCTTGCTGTCTTCGATCTCGATGTCGTCCCAAAATTACAGGTCATATTTTCTTCCCATGTTTAAGAACTGGAGGACTTAGCTCCTTCGTGGGGTCTTCATCCACATCAAGATGAGATCTACCTCCTGCTCCTGATGTGTTTAGCTTTTATCCTTATTAGGATGAGGTCCTCCTCCTCTTTTTAATAAGGTTGCTAGGGCACAGAAGGACCGTTGAGAGGGTCTCTTTTCATTATCTTCTATCTTAAATAATCAAAGGTCCTCACTTTGCTCGTAAGGATCTTTGTCTATGTCAGAAGGAGGTCCTCATCCTATTCCTAACGTGATTGATTTTTATCCTTGTTAGAATGAGGTCCTCCTTCTATTCCTAACAAGATTGCTGGAGCACAGAAGGGCCATTGAGAGGGCCTCTCCTTGTTACCTCCTATCTTAAATAATCGAAGATCTTCACTTTCCTCATAAGGGTCTTTATCCACGTCAAGATGATGTCCTCTTCCAATTTCTAACATGATTGGCTTTTATTCTTGTTAGGACCAAGTTCTTCTTCTATTCCTAACAAGATTGCTGGAGCACAGAAGGGCCGTTGAGAGGATCTCTCCATGTTACCTTCCATCTTAAATAATTGAAGATCTTCACTTCCCTCGTAAGGATTTTGGTTCACGTCAAGCAAGGTCTTCCTCTTGTTCTTGACATGGTTGGCTATTATCCTTGGTATGATGAGGTTCTTCTCCTATTCCTAATAAGATTGCCGAGGTATAGAAGGGCCGTTAGGAGGGCGTCTCTCCATTACCTTCTATCTTAACTAACCAGAGCTCTTCACTTCCCTCGTAAGGGTCTTTGTCCACGTTAGAATGAGATCCTCCTCCTATTCCTGATGTGGTTGGCTTTTATCCTTATTAGGATGAGGTGCTCCTTCTATTCCTAATAAGATTGCTGGAGCATAGAAGGATCATTGAGAGGGCCTTTCCCCATTATCATTTGTCTTAAATAATCAAAGGTCTTCACTTTTCTTATAAGGGTCTTTGTCCACATCAGGACGAGATCCTCTTCCTGTTCCTGATGTGGTTGGCTTTTACCCTTGTAAGGAGGATGTCCTCCTCCTATTCCTAACAAGATTATCAGAACATAGAAGGGTCATTGAGAGGGCCTCTCCTTGTTACCTTCTATCTTAAATAATCAGAGGTCTTCACTTCCTTCGTAAGGGTCTTTGTCCATGTTGCTCTAAGAATTGATTTTAGTAATTACAAAGCATTTGAGGGGATTACTAATGAATTTGGCTTGAAAAAAGACTTTTTGTATTTTTGGGACAAAATCATAATTTTATCAAGTTTTGATTTGAGAACCTCAAGAGTAAGTATAGAAGATTTCTGATCCTTTGGAGGCAGTCCCATGATTTCTCGATGCATATTTTGGGAGAAAATCAAGTTTGAAGCAAAAAGGTCGACCCCTAAGTCGTCCCCTGCTGAAATGGGTTGTTTGGCATGCTGTCTCTACGCCAAGGGTCGACCCCAGGGTCGACCTCTGCTGTTTCGAAGGCCAAAAAAAAATAGAGTGATTGATTTTCTAGATTCTATCTCAGAGATCGACCTCGAGGTCGACCTCGACTCCTATGACAAAAATTTTCTACAATGGCTAGTTTTATCTAGTTTTAGCAGCTTTTAATGATCTCTTTAAGATCTCCAATGGCTGTAAATCTTGCCCAGGATTCTCTCCTCCACTCATTGAAGATTTAAAAGGCTATAAAAAGGAAAGAACATAAGAGATTTCATATATTCAATTCAGCCCTAAGCAAAAGTCATCTTCAAGCAAAGAAGCTTTCATTTCAGGTTCACCAACCTCTCAAGAGCTCATTCAAGTCTCCAACAACTTTATAGAAAATTAGAAAAGCTTCCTCTATTATTGTGAAAAGTATTTTTTGGGTTTCATTTACTCATTAAGGGAGCTAAATTTGTATTTGATTGTCATTAATTTTTTACTCTACTTTATTATTTTGATTCAAGTTTTGGAAGGATTCCAAAACTTGGGAGGATTGATCCGAGCCTTAAATCGGAGTGTGTAGGATTGGCTTATACCCGAGAAATAAGTGTGCTAGCTTGAGATAGCTAGGATCGGAGGTACCGATATTGTATTCTGGTTGAACACATTTAGTGATTTCTAAATTTCTATGTAGGATCTTGGGGAGTGGATGTAGGTGCAAGGAAAGCACCAAACAACTATAAATCTTTATTGTTTGTGGTGTTCTTACTATCTTTCTTTTCTTAGTTTACTAAATTCTTACTTTCTAATCTTTTATATTTTTATCTAACCTAAATTACTTCACACATACAACTTGCATATCATCATTCAATCTTGATATTTTTAAATTAGCTTTAAAATTTTAAAAATTCAATTCATCCTCCCTCTTGGGTTGCATAGCTAGGCAATAAGTGATATCAGAGCTCGGTGCTCTAGCCCTACTTTGATTTAAGCATCAAATAGCCAAAGATCTATGGCAACCCAAGTTAATATTTCACTAGCCAAGGGGCAGTTCACAAACCGACCTCCACTTTTTAATGGGTCAAACTATACCCATTGGAAAGCTTGAATGAGAATATTTATACAACCACTTGATTATGATATATTGAGTATCATAGTTAATGGACCACACACATCCACTAAGATAATTGATAGTGTAGAATCAACCAAACCTGAAAAAGAATGGGATGAGGTTGATAAGAAAATGACTCAACTCAATACAAGAGCCATGAATAATTTATATTGTGCTTTAGATGCTAATGAATTTAATTGCATTTCAACATGCATATCAACTAAGAAAATATGGGATAGGTTAGAAGTAACTCATTGAGGCACTAATCAAGTTAAGAAGTCAAAAATTAACATGCTTGTGTATAAATATGAACTTTTTAAAATAGAACATGATGAGTCAATAACTATAATGTTTACTAGATTTATGGACATTATAAATGGTTTTAAAAGTCATGGCAAGTCTTATTTTAACAGTAACCTTGTGAGGAAGATTCTTAGGTCTTTGCCAAGGACATGGGAGGCCAAAGTGAATGCAATCCAAGAAGATAAAGATCTGAATGTTTTATCCTTGGAGGAGCTTCTAGGATCACTAATGATGCACGAGCTAAGCATGAAACAACATCAAGAAGAAGATGTCAAGAAGAATAAGATAATATCCTTCAAATCCACCACTCAACAAGATGAAGAATCCAATGAAACAAAAGATGAAGAACAAGATGAAGAAATAGCCCTCATTATAAGAAAGTTTAAGAGATTTTTGAAGAGAAAACAAGGGATGAGGAAGAGGTCACCTACCAAAGGGGAGCATAGCAAGGAAAAGGATAGGGAGCAGCCCCTTATTTGCTATGAATGTAAGAAGCCAGGGCACTTTAGGTCTGAATGTTCTCAACTTAAAAGGGTACCCAAGAAATACAAGAAAAAAGCTATGGTGGCAACATGGAGTGACAGTGATGACTCAAGTTTCGAAGAGGAAGAAGCTTATAAACAAGCCAACCTATGCCTTATGGCACATGAAAATGAGGTAAGTGCTGAAATCTTAAATGAATTTATATTCGAAGAACTTCAAGAAGCCTTCTATAATTTAGTAGATAATTTAAAAAATTTAGAAACTAAAAATAAAGATCTAAAATTTAAGAATCAAGTCTTGCTGAAAGAAAATAAAATTATCCTAAGTGAAAAACTAGTCTTAACTCAAAACAACCTAAATTTGAAAAATAAAATTGACAAGCTAAAATCGATAGTTGAAAAATTTACTTTAAGTTTAAATAAACTTCATATTATTCTTGAAAATCAAAAAATCATTTATGATAAGGTCGGTCAAGGTTATAACCCGCTAAGAAAATAAAAATTTCTAAAAAATATTTTTGTAGATTTACAAAGTAAAAAAATTTTAAATGTTATTTGCTTTAAATATAGTAAACTAGGACACAAATCTTATATATATTTTTCTAATAATTTAAATATAAAAAAAATATGAGTTCCAAAAGAAACCATTGTGACTAACCTTAAAGGATCCAAGAAAACTTGGGTACCTAGAGTAAGGACTTGATTTTGCATGTAGGTATGTCTTGCATCCAAAAGAGAAAATCAAAGATGGTACCTTAATAGCGGATTCTCAAGACACATGATCGGTGATGAGTCCTAATTCATCATGCTTGATGCTAAAAGTGGAGGAATGGTCACCTTTGGAGACAATGACAAAGGAAAGATTATCGATATAGATAACATTGGTATCACTCCCTCCAAGTATATTGAAAATATTTTGTTAGTAGATGGTTTGAAACACAATCTCTTAAGCATTAGTCAACTTTATGACAAGGATTACAAAGTTATTTTTGAATCTTCATTATGCATTGTAACTAGTCCCAATGATGATGGTATTAAGTTTGTTGGATATAGATATGGTAATGTTTATATGGTAGATTTGAATGATCTTTTTATGATAAACATGCAATTTCTAGTAGCTATGAATGCCAAAATTAATGAGACTAGTTGGCTTTGGCTCCATTAGCTTGTACATATTAGTATGCATTTACTTTCAAAGCTTATCAAAAAGAAATTAGTTACCAGTTTACCAAATTTGAACTTTAAAAAAGATAAAATTTATGATGCATGCCAACTAGGTAAACAAACTAGAGTTTCATTTAAATCTAAGAATATTGTTTCAACTTCTAGGCCATTAGAACTATTGCACATGGATTTGTTTGGTCCTACAAGAACAATAAGCTTAGTTGGAAAATATTATGGTTTTGTAATTATCGATGACTACTCATATTTTACATTGATTTTCTTTTTGGCACACAAAGATGAAACTTTTCATGTTTTCTCAAAGTTTTACTAAAAGATTATAAATGAAAAAGAATTTTTAATTCAAAGCATTCAAAGTGATCATGGAACCAAATTTGAAAATCAAGACTTTGAAAAAATTTATAATAAGAAAGAAATAAGCCATAATTTTTCAGCACCTAGGACACCCCAACAAAATGGGATGGTAAAAAGAAAAAATATGACTCTAGAAGAAATAGCCCAAACCATGCTATATGAAAACAACCTCCCAAGATACTTTTGGATGGAAGAAATTAATATGGCATGTTACATCTTAAATTATGCCCTAATCAGACCAATTTTAAAGAAAATATCTAATGAGCTTTGGAAAGGTAGAAAATCTAACATTGCATATTTTCATATTTTTAGTTGTTGATGTTTTGTTTTGAACAATGGTAAAGAAAAATCAGGTAAATTTGATACCAAATCTGATGAAGCTATTTTTCTTGGTTACTCCTCTCCTAGCAAAGCTTTTAGAGTATTTAACAAAAGAACCTTAGTAGTAGAAGAGTCAATACTTATTATTTTTGATGAGACTAATGATTTTTCATTAAGAAAGAGTGAGGATATTGATGATGCAGATCACCTTATAGAAGGAATGAAAAAGATCATCCTAAAGGATTCAATAATTCAAAATGAAGAGGATTATGAAGATAAGCAAGAAAATGAAGATGAAGGACAATGAGAGCAACCTCAAGGTACAAATGATCTTCCAAAAGAATGGAGGTATATTCACAATCACTCCAAAGAACTAATTATTGGTGATCCTACACATGGGGTAAGAACTCGCTCTTCACTTAGAGGTGCATACAATCATTTTACATTTATTTCTTATTTTGAACCTAAAACCATAGATGAAGCTGAAAAAGATTATAATTGGATAAATGCAATGCAAGAGGAACTTCATCAATTCGAAAGAAATAATGAATGGACCTTAGTATCAAGACATAAAAATTATCCAATAATTGGTATAAAATGGGTATATAAAAATAAATTAGATGAAAATAGAAATATAATTAGGAATAAAGCAAGATTAGTTGCAAAGAATTATAATCAAGAAGAGAAAATTGATTTTGATGAGATCTTTGCACCTGTTGCTAGATTAGAAGCAATTAGACTTTTACTCATTTATACATGCTTTATGAATTTTAAGTTATTTCAAATGGATGTTAAAAGTACTTTTCTAAATGGATATATTGCCGAAGAAGTTTATGTAGAACAACCTCCTGATTTTGAAAATCATGCCTTTCCAAATCATGTTTTCAAATTAAACAAAGCATTATATGGTTTAAAACAAGCACCTAGGGCTTGGTATGAAAGATTAAGTAAAATTCTTGCTTAATAATAGATTTTCAAGAAAAATTGTAGATACAACCCTTTTCATTAAAAGAGATCATGATGATATCTTAGTAATACAAATATATATTGATGATATTATATTTGGGTTTACTAATGAAACTTTATGTCAAGATTTTGCTAAGCTCATGTAGGAGTTTGAGATGAGCATGATGGGTGAACTAACGTTCTTCCTCAGACTTCAAATCAAACAAATAAAGAAAAGAATTTTCATCACCCAAAGCAAGTACACAAGAGAGCTACTTAAAAAATTTGGGCTGGAGAGCTCTAAAGCCATTGGTACCCCCATGAGTCCATCATGTAAGCTTGACAAGGATGAAGGAGGTAAAAGTATTGATACAAAGGTTTATAAAGGCATGATAGGTTCGTTATTGTATTTAACTACTAGTAGACCAAATATCATGTTTAGTGTTTGTCTATGTGCATGATTTCAATCTAATCCAAAAGAATCATATTTAAATACTGTAAAAAGAATATTTAAATATCTAAAAGAAACTCAATCCATAGGTTTATGTTACTCTAAGAATTCATCAATCGATTTAATTGGATATTCAGATGCAGACTTTGTTAGATGTAGATTAGATAGAAAAAGCACTAGTAAAACTTGCCAATTTCTAGGAGTTAACTTAATCTCTTGGTTTAGCAAGAAGCAAAATTCGATAGCATTGTCTAGGGCTGAGGTCGAATACATTGCAGCCGAAAGTTGCTGTGCACAAATCTTATGGATTAAGCAACAACTTGAGAACTTTAGCATTAAACTGAAGAAAACTCCCATAAGATGTGATAACACTAGTGCCATAAATCTATCTAAGAATCCAATCCAATACTCTAGGTCAAAACACATTGAAATAAAACATCATTTTATAAGAGAGCATGTTCAAAATAATGACATAATTCTTGATTATATTTATACTGAAAAATAATTGACTGATATTTTTACTAAGGCCTTAAGTGAAGATAAATTATATGAGATTAGGAGAGAATTAGGAATACTTGATCCTTTAGCCTAAACATCTTTATAATTTCAAGCTCATTTCTATCAAAAATCATCTTAATCTTTACATTGAGCCTATATCTCAAATTTTCTATCTCAAAAAGCTTAAATCTAATCTTCCTTGATCATTCTCATGAAATAAAATTTCAATCCTTAAAATCTTAGATTTTTTTTATTTTTCCATCATTTTTTGGATTTTTTCTATGCCATGGGTCAACATAGAGGGCGACTCATGGGCATTTTGGTCATTGTTGCACTTAACCCTTCGGACGGCTTTTTATTTGGGAAAACTTTTGGCCGAAAGGGGTGACCTCACCATCCTCCCTTGTCTTCCGTTCAACTGAACAAAATGGTCTCTCCCTCTCCCTTGTCCTCCCTCAAAATCTCCTTTTCTCCTAAGATCTCCTCCTCAAATCGTTCCATAAGAAGCAATATCCCTTTCTATTTTCTCTCCTTTTCGAGTGGATTGAAGGCTTTTAACAAATCTTTGCCCTAAAATCCACCATCGGCTATCTCCCTCAAAACCCTTCCTCTTCTTCTCAAATCTTCTCCATTCCACTTTCCCTTGACTCTCTTGAGTAGGATTAAGGATTCTATTGGTTGGAATGGTGCCCAAGATGAAATTGCCGCAAAGAAGGAAGTCGGTCCATTGCTTGGAGGAAGAAGCCCATTAGAAAAGAATGACACCCATCCTCTCCTAGTCCAACCTCTGATCCTAAACATGCTTCACAGTCTCCTTTCACTCCAAGTAAGGTTCCTCTGTCTGATAGAAAGGTTGAATCAGGAAAGAATGTAGATTTTGATTTCTTTGAAAAAGAATGATTTTTCTATGTCAAAGATTAAAAGGCAAGGATGGGATTACTTTTGCAAGTTGAAAGAAGCTACATATGTGGATTTAGTTAGAGAATTTTGCTTGAATTTGGGATACTTTAATGAAACAGTAAAATCTATCGTTAAATGTATTGAGATTATTCTTGATTCAGTTCACTTGGGGGAATTCTAAGATTACCATGTGAGGGCTACAAAAAAATAGAACTTACCCATAAAGAAGAGGGACTGAGAGCCATCTTGGGAAGAAAATTTGAAGAAAATTTAAATAAATTAGAGGCCAACATTCTTTCTATTGAAATGAGAGTGCTGCACATCATGGTTACCAAGTTATTTATCCCTAGGAGTGGTAGGCATGATTTATTATCTAGTAAGGACATATGCATCATGTATCATGTGATTACAGGACCCCCTTTAACCTCCCTATTTTGATGATAGAGATGATGAGAGAGACCTTGAATAGGTATAAGGCACATCTCCCATATGGTATGGCTCTCTCATTAGCGTTTAGGAGGTTTGGAGTTAGTTTTGAGAGGAAGGCAGTCACCAGATTATCTCAAATCGATACCATCAACCACCACACACTGCATCGCATGGGTTTCTCAAAGACTGATGCGGTTGGTCCAAAGGTATTGAGGATGAGGAGAGAGCTGAGGAGGATGAATCATCTTCATCTTCTTATGATCAAAGAGGATCTCCTGACATTCAGTTTGTATCTGATCATGAGGCTGGTCTCTCAGAGTCAGTAAGGAGAGATGCAGCTATGGCACCATTGAGGAGCAGAGACATGGATGTTAGATTCTCTGATGATCAGATTAGAATGATCGCCGACCAGTTGATTCAGTCGATCGTTGATACTTTATCTCAGAGGATTGCAGGTATTTTATCTCAACAGATGGCCAGTATCACACAGGGAGAGAGTTCTCACTTCGTCCCATCTTCTATCAGTTCATGACTCCACACATATCTACCATTTTTTAGATGCTTATAGCTCAGATTGTATAGCTTGAGGACCTCGAGGGATGTGTTCTGAGATTGACAGGCAGAGTTTTGGATTTGCTGAGGCAGGTTTTGGATCTGGCTCATTCCCAGATGAGAGAGGACATTACAGAGATATTAGATCTTACAGTTGAGGCAGCCAGACTCTATGGTGTTCTAGAGGATGGTTTTCACTTCCTGAGGAGAGAGTTTAGAGACTCCAATGATACTCTATCTACATAGATTAGCACCCTCATGCAGTCCATGATGAGAGCACTAGAACATTTAGACTTTATCAGGATTGCTCTTCATGCTTAGCCCATGTCCTCTCAGGCTCTTGGGCCATCTCATCCAGTTGCTTGAGCCCGTATCTCCACCTATGGCCAAGGCAGACCTGGTCGAGGACATGCTCCTGGATTTGACCCTGACACACCCCATCACATCTCCGATTTCTCATCTAATTTAGATGCTTCCAGCTGTGATCCCTACTAGATCTAGTTTAGTCATCTTTGCATTAGATTATGATCTAGTATCTCTTAGTTATTTCTATGTGTTGTTGATCAAGTCATGGTTGGTTATATTTTGGATCTAACTTATGGCATTGGTACTATTGGCTACTTGGATTATGGATGGTTGTATCCATGAATTTTGTATGAATTGATGGCCTAACTCTCATGAATGCTTTTGATATCTTTAGCACCTATATGTTTTGTTGACTTAATGTTATGGTTTATTTTGTCATTTGAATGATGTGAAATGTAACCTCTATGAATTGGCTAATATTTCATTATGATATGCTGAAAACATCATGTTGTATTTAAGCAAATTGAAAGTTTTGTTATAAACTCTTATTCTAATAGGAAAACATATGGAATAAATTAAAGGAGAGGCTTTTTTTTTTGAATTTTAAAATTCCTTAAGATCTTACTTGATGATGTCAAAAAGGGGGAGTAGAGTAAATAAAATTAGGCTATAAGCAAAATTAAAGTAGAATTGACAAAAGGAATAAGTAAGTCAAACACTTTTGCAAATAATTTGAATGTCTAACCATAAATAATCTTCACAACTATTCTTTATGCAATATTTATCAAATAACTAAATTTGATATTTCGATAAGTGATGCAGGTTTCTACATTCTTTATTTTTGCTTATGCTCAAATATTTTGTCATCATCAAAAAGGAGGAGATTGTTGCTCCAAGAATTGATTTTGATGATTACAAAGCATTTGAGGAGATTACTAATAAATTTGGCTTGAAAAAAGACTTTTTATATTTCAGGGACAAAATCATAATTTTATCAAGTTTTGATCTGAGAACCTCAAGAGCAAGTATAGAAGATTTTCGATCCTTTGGAGGTAGTTCCATGATTTTTCGATGCATATTTTGGGAGAAAATCAAGTTTGAAGCAAAAGGATCGATCCCTAGGTCATCCCCTATTGAAATGGGCTGTTTGGCACATTATCTCTATGCCAAGGTCGACCTCTATTGTTCTGAAGGCCAAAAAATATACAATGGTTGATTTTCTAGGTTCTATCTCAAAGGTTGACCCCTGTGTCAGAGGTCGACCCATGAGTCGACCCCTCTGATGAAAATTTTCTGCAACGACTAGTTTTATCCAGTTTTGGCAACTTTTAATGATCTCTTTAAGATCTCCAATGGCTACAAATCTTGCTCAGGATTCTCTCCTCCATCCATTGAAGATTTAAAAGGCTATAAAAAGGGAAGAACATAAGAGATTTTATATATTCAATTCAGCCCTAAGATTTTATATATTCAATTCAGCCCTAAGATTTTATATATTCAATTCTCTCCTCCATTATTGTGAAAAGCATTCTTAAGATTTTATTTGCTCATTAAGGAAGCTAAATTTGTATTTGATTGTCATTAATTTTTTACTCTGCTTTATTTTTTTGATTCAAGTTTTGGGAGGTTTCAAAACTTAGGAGGGTTGATCCGAGCCTTAAATCGGAGTGTGTAGGGTTGGCTTGTATCCGAGAAACAAGTGTGCTAGCTTGGGATAGCTAGGGTCGGAGGTACCGACATTGTATTCTGATTGAATACGTGTAGTGATTTTTGAATTTCCAAGTAGGATCTTGGGGAGTGGATGTAGATGCAAGAGAAGTACCGAACCACTATAAATCTTTATTATTTGTGGTGTGCTTACTATCTCTCTTTTCTTAGTTTACTAAATTCTTGCTTTCTAATCTTTTATATTTTTATCTAATATAAATTGCTTCACACACATAACTTGCATATTATCATTCAATCTTGATATTTTTAAATTAGCTTTAAAATTTTAAAAATTCAATTTAGACCCCCTCTTGGGTTGCATAGCTAGGCAACAGTCCATGTTAGGATGAGGTCCTCCTATTCTTGATGTGGTTGGCTTTTATCTTTGCAAGGATGAGGTCCTCCTCCTATTCCTAACTAGGTTATTGGGGCATAGAAGAGCCATTGGTGTTGGAAATATGTGCTCTTCCCACATGGATCGGCATGGCCATCGGTGATTAGCCAAGCAACAAAAAAGTACTTCTTAGAGATCTCTACAGAAGCATGATCAAATAAATCACGAAATAGAGAAGAAGAGATTTCTGGAAGAAAAGAGCTTTTATTTCGTATATTTCAGCACTCTCTCAACTTTGACCTATTTTTAGTATATATACTTTACAAAAGGTCAAGCCCAAGCTAATAGAAAAATTCTCCAAACCCAAATAACCCATGTACATAAAATAATAACCTACGAAAATTGAGCCGACCTTGTTTCAAACTGAGCCAGCTAACATGCGATTGGGTCAGCTCAGTCCGAGACAAAGTTGACCCAGTTGTGTACCATGCCAATAGTCTAAAAATGCTACTCTTTGTCTGAATTTTTCTCTGAGACCTAGCTGACCCAGTCTTAGATTGAGCCAACCCAGTTTCCAACTGAGCTGGCTCAGTCTCAGAGTGAGCCGACCCAATTTCTGAACTTTACTATTGAAACTGATTCTTCTTCTAGCTCGCTCCCATCTTCACATGACCTATCTTCTCATGTTTTCAAAACTTGGGAATGCCACTTCTGAGCCCACATTCTCCACCTTGGTGCTTCTAAGTCCTTTTAAACTCATCTCTTCTCAACAGATCCATTCGTGCCATACTCTCTGAAAGCAGTCTCTAGAGAGTACCTTCATGAGTGCATCAGACCGACTCTCCTTGGTATGGACCTTCATCAGTTTCATTTCACCTTCCTCCACTAGCTCTCTGATCCTATGGTATCTCACGTCTATATGCTTTATGCGTGCATGATAGACTAGATTTTGTGCCAACAACAGAGCACTCTGACTATCACTGAATAGTGTAACCTTGCTCTGCTCCACCCCCAACTCATCAATCAGCCTCCTAAGCCAAAGGGCTTCCTTTGCAGCCTCCGTTATCCTAATATACTCGACCTCTATGGTAGACAAGGCTATGATTGGCTGAAGGGTTGATCTCTAAGACACCGGTCCACCATATACGTAGAAGAGGTATCTAGTAGTAGACCTCTTTGTATCAAGATCACTAGCATAATTTGCATCAACAAATCCTTTCAGAGGATCTGAACCTTCACACATATTTATAGATTATTCTCCAAATCCTCCTGGCTGCCCACCAAACATCAAACCATAATCCCTTGTTCCATGTAGATATCTAAATATCCATTTCAATGCTTTCCAGTGTTCCTTCTCAGGGTTAGCCATGTATCTACTAACTGTGCTCAAAGCATGTGCTATATCTGATCTACAGCATACTATAGTATACATCATACTACCCACAGCATTTTCATAAGAGACTCATTTCGTATACTCTCTCTCCTCTTCTGACTGGGGTACTATAACTTGGAGAGAGATATATGGCTCGGTAATAGCATCTCTATAGGTTTAGCCTTCTCCATCCCAAATCTCTCCAGAACCTTCTAGACATACTTTACTTATGACAAATGGAGCACTCCTTTGCACTTATCTCTACAAATCTCCATTGATTTTCTCAGTTAGATCCAAATCTTTCATCTCAAATTCAGATGATAATGCTCTTTTCAACCTTTTCACAGCATCCATGCTTCTACTGATTATGAGCATATCATCTACATACAATAATAGGTACAGGGCATCCCCCTCATCTACATCCTTGACGTAGATACAACAATCATGTCCACATCTACTAAAACCCAGGCTCAAGATAAAGCTATCAAACCTTCGATACCACTGACGAGAGGATTGTTTCAAGCCATACAAAGACTTTCTGAGTGAACACACATTTTCTTCCTATCCCATCTCCATTAAATCATCTGGTTGCTTCATGTAGATTCTTTCCTCTAAAGTCCCATGAAGGAAAGCCGTCTTCACGTCCATCTGTTCTAATTTCATGTTATGCTGTGTCACCAGTGACTGCAAAACTCGAATAGATGTATGACGCACCATAGAAGAGAAAATTTCTATATAGTCAATTTCTTTCCTTTGTGAGTATCCCTTTGCTACTAGCCTTGCTTTGAATCTGACTCCATCTTGTTCTGAAGGTGCTTCTTTCTTTGTGAACACCCATTTTGAGCCAATAAGTCAAGCACCCTCTGGAAGATCCACCAGCTGCCATGTCTGATTCTTCTCAAGTGATTCCATCTCCTCCATCATGGCCTACATCTATGAATCATGATCCTCACTCTTCATGGCCTCCACATAATTCTCTGGATCTTCATTAGCAGTGATGAGTGCATAGGAGATAACCTCATCAATGTCATATCTGATCGATCTCCTAATAGTATGTTGGGCTTGTGCAAAGCCACTCCTATTGGCACATCTCTGCCTGATGTCTATAGCTACTCCTGCACATCTGTCTGAACTATTGGCCCTCCATGCCGATTTTTAATTTGAGATAATACTTTTCTGCCTAGCTCCACCTTAACAATAACACTCCTGTAAGTGGATGTAACCTGCATGCTATCATTCTTTGACTGGCCACTGCTGTTCACCTTTCTTTCTCTAGTTTCATCTATGTCAGACCTTCTCAAGATGCTCCTCTCATCAAAGATAACGTATCTGCTGATTACTAATTTCTTTGTCTTAGAGTTCCATAGTTGGTATCCCTTGACTCCTTGTGGATACCCTATGAATGCCATCTTTTGAAATTTTGGATCCAATTTGCTCCTCTCGATTGCCTCCTTATGTGCATAGGCTGTGCAACTAAAGACTTTTATGTGGCCAAGCTTCACCTTCTTCCCACTCCAGACCTTCTCTGAAATGCCTCCATTCAGCTTATAATGAGAGGATCGGTTCATAAGAAAACAAGAAAAAGTTAGAGCATCACGCCAAAAGGACTTTGGGAGTAATGTCTATAGCCTCAAACTCCATGCCTTCTTGGTCAGTGTTCGGTTCATCCTCTCCATGACATCATTCGGCTGGGGAGTCATCCTCATCGTGTAATGGTGTTTGATGTCATTTTTCTTACAGTACCTCATGAACTCCAGGCTAGTATACTCCCCTCTATTGTCTGACCTCAGATACTTTACCTATCTTCCTAACTCCTTCTCTACTTCAGCTCTCCAAGCTTTGAACCGAGCAAACACCTCAAATTTTTCTCGGATCAGATAAACCCACACCTTCCTTGAGAAATCATCAATGAAAGTGATAAAGTATTTTGCCCTACCTCTAGCTGATACAGGAGCTGGTCCCCACACATTCGAGTGCACTAAATCCAGCACTCCCTCGCTGTGCTTGGTACTTCTGGCAAACTTCATCCTATGTTGTTTGCCAAAGATACACGGCTCAAAAATATTTGTGCCCTCCTTCTTCAGGACTAGGATCATACCTCTTTTGCTTAGTTCTGTAAGCCCATGATCACTCATATGATCCATTCGATAGTGCCACAGTCGATATAAAATCTGCTCCTCCGGTGCCGCTGCTAGCATCTCTGCACTATCATTTACTACTGAGCCTTCCATTCTGTAAAGATCGTTACTCAGTCTTCTACCTCTCATCACCATCAAAATTTTTTTGAAAATTTTCAGACATCCACTCCCAACCTGACTACTAAAAGCATAACCCTGCTCCTCCAAGTAGCCTAAAAAAATCAAATTCTTTTTCAACTATGGTACATGCCTAATATTTGATAATGTACAAATGATCCCATTGTACATCCTCACCCTGATAGAGCCAATTCTAGCTACTTTGCATAGATGATCATCTTCAAGACTGACACTTCCACCATCGATCTTCTGATAGATTGCAAACCACTTCCGATGAGAAGTATAGTGGTGCAAGCATGCTAAATTTAATATCCACATAGTATCGTACTCTGTGGATCCATCTGATACAACTAGCAGATCTTCTTTACTACTCACAGAAGCTGTATCATCTCCCTTGCTGGCCTTTCCTTTTTCTGATCTCAAAAGAGGACAATCTCTCTTTAGGTGTCCAAGCTGATAACATTTATAACATTTCAATGTCATCTTCCTCTGATCGTGAGACTTTGACCTATCCTTATATTTTCCTCTTATCTTCTTTGATCTTTTCTGTCTTTCGTTCATAGCCAAGATCTCAGACTTAGGATCTCCCTTGCAGATCTTCTTCCTTTGCTCATTTGATCTGAGCACACCAACAACCTCTTCATAGTTTAGGATCTCCTTTCCATAAACTAAAGTTGTTATGAGACCATCATACGAACCTGATAGAGAACATAATAGCAGCAATGCCCGATCCTCCTCATCGATCTTCACATCCAAACTCATCATCTCAGAACACACCTAATTGAACCTTTGGATATGTGCAACAAGATCTCCGCCTTTGGGCATCCTCAGATTATGCAATTATTTCTTCAACCATAGCTTGTTCGTCATGTTCTTCCCCATGTATGTGTTCTCCAGTCTCTCCCAGAGCCCCTTTGCCGTAGTCTCTTTACAAACCTCGAACAAAACCTGATCAGCCAAGTATATTCGGATTGTGCTAAAAACAATTTTCTCCAACTCTTCCCAATTCTAAGCACTAATCTTTTCCAACCATTCTTTTGTCAAGACCTTATAGATCCTCTGCTGAACCAACAAGTTCTTTACTCTTTGCTGCCATAGAGTAAAGTTTTCCTTGCCGTCGAACTTTTCAAAATCCATCTTGAATCTATTTGATCCCATGACTTCCAACAAGTCAAGAACAGATTTCTAACATCCTTCACGATCACACACCAGTAAAACTATCCTTCACAGAAGATGTAACTAGCTCTAGATCCTCTTTCCAAACTTTTGTATCATCGTTCCTCCATGTAAACAATCTCCACCTCAATCTAGAGACAACCACGAAACAAACTAGAAGCTTTAGGATAAAACCTGGTGCAATAGATCTTGGATGTAGTAAATCCTAGGTGTCTTCCTTTCCTCCATGCAACACCACTCTGATACCAAATGTTGAGAATATGCGCTCTTCCCACATGGATCGACATGGCCGTCGGTGATTAGCCAAACAACAAGAAAGTACTTCTTAGAGATCTCTATGGAAGCATGATCAAATAAATCAAGAAATAGAGAAGAAGAGAAGAAGAGAAAAAGAAATTTTTGAAAGAAAAGAGCTTTTATTCAGTATGTTTTAGCACTCTCACAATCTTGACCTATTTTCAGTATATATACTTTACAAAAGATCAATCCCAAGCTCATAGAAAACTCTCCAAATCCAAATAATCCACGTACACAAAATAATAACCCACGAAAACTGAGCCAGCCTAGTTTCAGATTGAGCTGGCTAACATGCAACTGGGCGGCTCAGTTCCAGACTGAGCCAACCCAGTTATATACCGTGCCAACTGAGCTGATCTGTTGTGTACCATACCAACTGTCCAAAAATACTACTCTCTATCCAGATTTTCCTCTGAGACCTAGCCGACCCAATTTTCAACTAAGCCGGCTCAGTCTCAGAGTGAGTCGGCCCAGTTTTTGAACTTTACTATTGAGACTGATTCTTCTTCCGGCTTACTTCCATCTTCTCATGACCTATCTTCTCATATTTTCAAGACTTGGGAGTGTCACTTCTGAGCTCACAATTGAGAGGTTCTCTTCCCATTATCTCTTGTCTTAAATAACTAGAGGTCTTTACTTCGTTTAAGAGCAAAGTTTGGTTAACTTATTTTCTATCATCATTTAGTTTTGCACCAAAGAATAAAGATATTGAAAAAAGAAAATTTTATTGAGGTGAGATTATTGATGATACATTTGCAAGTTCTTTGAGTATCAAGATTATGGAAGTGCTGATCCTCTGAGCTCCTTCAGATATTATATTTTCGATTGGACAATTTCCATGACCTCATAGGGGCCTTCCCAATTTGGGGCAAGCTTTTCTTGATTTTGATGTGGCAAAATATCTACTCACCGAAGCACTAGATCTTCTACTCTGAATGTTTTGCTTGTGAGCTTAGAAGTGGCACTTCCAAGTCTTAGAAACATGAGAAGATAGATCATGAAAAGATGGAAGTGAGCTGAAAGAGAAATCAGCTCTCCTAGCAAAGTTCAGAAATTAGGCCGACTTATCCTGAGACTAAGTCGGCTAAGTTGAAAACTGGGCTAGCTCAGTCTAGGACTAGGTTGGCTAGGTCTCGAAGAAAAATTTAGATAGAAAGCAGTATTTTTAGGCTATTGGCATGGTACACAATTGGGTTGGCTCAGTCTGGGACTGAGCCGACCCAATCGCAGGTTAGCCGACTCAGTCTAAAATTGGGTCGACTCAATTTTCGTAGGTTATTATTTTATGCACATGGATTGTTTAGATTTGAAAAGTTTTTCTATGAGCTTGGGCTTGACCCTTTGTAAAGTGTATATAATGAAAATAGGTCAAGGTTATAATGGTGCTGAAATATACTGAATAAAAGCTCTTTTCTCTCAAAATTTTTTTTTCTCTTCTTCTCTATTCTTTGAATTGTTTGATTATGCTTCCACATTAATCTTTGAGAAGTGCTTTCTTATTATTTGGCTAATCACCGACAGCCATGTCGATCCATGTGAGAAGAGCGTGCATTTTCGATATTTGGTATCAGAGCGGTGTTGTATGGAAGGAAGGAAGACACCTAAGATTTACTACATCCAGGATCTATTGCACCAGCTTTTATCCTAAAACTTCTAGTTTGCTTTGTGGTTGTCTCTAGATTGAGGTGGAGATTGTTTACACAGAGGAATGGTGATACAAAAGTTTGGAAAGAGGATCTAGGGCTAGTTAGTTCTTTTTTGAAGGATAGTTTTGCTGGTGTGTGAGATCATGAAGGGTGTTAGGAATCTATTCTTAAATTATTTAAAGTCATGGGATCAAGTGGATTTAAGGTGAATTTTGAGAAGTTTGATGGCAAGGGAAACTTTACTTTATGGAAACAAAGAGTAAAAAACTTGTTGGTTCAATAGAGGATCTATAAGATTTTGACAAAAGAAAAGCTAAAAAAGATCAGTGCTGAGGATTGAGAAGAGTTGGAGGAAATTGCTTTTAGCACAATTTGGATGTGCTTGGGCAATCAGGTTTTGCCTAAGGTTTGCACAGAAACTCTAACAAAGGAGCTCTGGGAGAGACCGGAGAACACATACATGGGAAAGAACATGACGAACAAGCTGTGGTTGAATAAACACCTGTATAGTCTGAGGATGCCTAAAGGTTGAAATCTTGTTGCACATATCCAAAGGTTCAATCAGGTGTATTCTGAGTTGATGAGTTTGGATGTGAAGATCGATGAGGAGGATTAGGCATTGCTGCTATTATGTTCTCTCGCAGGTTCGTATGATGGTCTCATAACAACTTTAGTTTATAGAAAGGAGAACCTAAACTATGAAGAGGTTGTTGGTGTACTCAAATCAAATGAGTAAAGGAAAAAGATCTACAAGGAAGACCCTAATAGGAAACATGCAGGGTTTCATGCATAGATTTTAAAATTTTTTCGAAATATAGAGCAGCGGAAGACATAGATTAAACTATTTAATCTACAATATGCATGTAATCAAATTATAAAACCCTACATCAAGGATCTATAACATGTTATGATGCAAATATAAATTTAAAATTAAATTAATTATAAGTGGTATTGATCACATCAATATCTAGATCTAGAATAATTCTAGATCTAACCCTAGATCACATCTAGGTCACCAAGAGATCAGATCTCTTACCTTTGCATGGGTTGAGAACTCTGTGGTTGAATCTATTGTTGCCTTTGGAGCCGTACACATGTTCGACCTCTATAAGTGATCCACACGAATCTGTAACATAGATCGGAGGTTCGTCGAATCAAGATCTGCTCGAAGTGCTAGCTTCTCTTGGATCCCTCCTGATGGTTAATCAAATATATGTTCTTTGGATCTCTTAGACAATCTAAGAGATGAAGAACATGAGGAGGAATAAGGAAGAATCCAACCATTGGATCTTTCATAAAATAGAAATAAAAAGACATATGAAATAAATCCTAGGAGAAGACAAATCTTCTCCTTTAAGATATCAACGGTTGATGTTCTAAAAATATCTATTATGCTAGGTTCAGAGGAGACCTTCTTCTCTAAATTATTTTCTAATTTTTAGATATCATACCCTTATATTTTTTTCATAAAAATCTCATAAATAAAATTGAGAAGAAGGGCTCTCAAGGAAATCCTAAGAGAAGACCTTCTTCTCTTCTTCTTCTTGCATCAGGACATGATCAGATCATACCCAAAAATGATCACTATGCCCCAATACCTTAGAGCACAGATTCCATGCCCTCTTCCTCTCTCTCTCTATCTCAAATCATTATCATATAAAAATCATATAAAATAATGAAGAAGAAAATACTCAAAAGAAAATAAAGAGAAGATAATCTTCTCTTATCTTTGTGCCTTCATGACATCAACGATTGATGTCCAGATGAAGACCTTTTCTCTAAGGATCTTGGTGCCATCTTTCCTCAAGCCCTTCCTCACTCTCTTTTTAAGATTTTTATCATATAAAAATTATAAATAAAATAAAAAGAGAGAAAC
This sequence comes from Cocos nucifera, assembly GCA_006176705.1. NCBI lineage: Eukaryota > Viridiplantae > Streptophyta > Magnoliopsida > Arecales > Arecaceae > Cocos > Cocos nucifera. The sequence continues at coordinate 245,330 of QRFJ01000530.1, read as the reverse complement.
ATAAAAAAAATATAAGAGAAGACAATGTTCTCTTACCTTGTCTCTTCAAGACATCAACCTTTGATGTCTTAATTGAGGGCCCTTCTCCAAGAATCTTGGCACCACAAATCCTGCATGCCTTCTCCTCTTTCTTCTATAATTTTTCATAATTTTTTTAAGATTTTTAACATCCTTAAACCATCTCATAAGAGGCATCCACCTTTTATTGCAAGACTAGGTCAAAACCTAGTCAAAGGAGGACTTCTATGGGGCGTGCAACTCTTGGATGCCCCTCCCACTTATTTTTTCATGTAACCACCGATTCTCATATATAAAACTAAGGAAAAAAGGTCTGAATAAGATAGAGGGGCGTGGGTAGAGTTGGCGCACAAGGGAGGGAGGAGTTTGGGTCAAAGAAAACTCTTCCAAGTAGGAAACAATTTCCAACTTCCTCATAATTTTGACCAAATCAAATTTAAATCCAATTCCTGAGATAATGGGGTGTGGGAAATTATTTTTTAGGCTTCAAAATTATAACAAAAAAATCTAGAATTAAAATATGGTGTGGGCTTTCTTAGGCGTAAGTGAAAGAGAGAGAGTTCCAGTCCAACTAGGACTCCTCTTGTTTGACTAGATCAAAATTATTTTAAATTTAATTTAAATTTTATTTAAATTAAATTAAATGTAACTCAATTAAAGATAATCCTAGTTCAACTAGGAGTCTAATTAAATTAGATTAAATTAGAATTTAATTCTAATTTAAATTCAAAGTCAATTTAGAATTAGATGCACTTAAATCCTAGTCCAACTAGGAATTTATTTTACCTTGCTATTGGCTTATTCAATAAACCAATTGGACTTAACCCAATTAAGTCCAAACTAATTCTAATTGAATCTAATTTAATTAGACTTGATCTTAGTCTAATTGCTCAATCAAATTGAGCCAATTAGCAATACAATTGCTAATCGATCCTCCTACAACACTTGCATTAGATCCAACATCAATCGTATTGAATGTTTGACCTCGAAACGATTCTCAATATCGATTAACCATTCAATTAGGTTACAAGCTTTAATATGTGTGACCCTATAGGTTCAAACCTATGTTGGTAGTAAAGGAACCAATTTTTGTACCAATCGAAGTTACCATCTAGCAATAGTTCCCAACGTTCGGATAGGTCGAAGGTATACAAAGCAATATTCTTAGAACCTTGGCCCATGGTTATCATATAATTCATTCCTATGATCAATAATGCTCAAGATGACTTCGACTATGCTGTCAAACACTCATACAAGTCATCTCTATTATGTCTAAAAATTTTGCAAATCTCGTGACACCTCACGAGGATTACCTAGGCTTAGGTTTTGCTAAATTGAAACACAACGAGACATTCCTTTTCTGAAGTTAATCAAGAGTGGTCAATCCCATCTTGACTCACACACCGACTCTATAAGTACTTGACTATACCCAGAAACCTTCTACCATCTATTTTAGAAATACAGGCAGTCCAGCACTAAAGTATAATGAGTTGCTCACAAATCATAGTGGCGATCTTAGGTCGGAGGAACACTTATACCCATTGGCCTTAGCTAGCTACTCTTGATAGTAGAGTGCTACATTGGTCACGTTCAGTGCAGATGTACTCCTACATCTCACCTAGATGCCATACCAGTGTCTCCACACCACTTGGTTACGAGAACAACCAACGCATATAGCATACAGTGACCTATACTCGATAAGTTATCATTTGATTGTAAACAATTTAAGAACCATCCGATAAATCCTCCTTTATTGATTGATTATGGTTCTAAGAACTTCATCATAATGTAGAAGTTCATTTAAGAAAGATAGAACTTTTATGATGAAACATCCAAATTACTATTATTATTAGATAATTCATATACTATTTTCAATCATCTACTACTTAGATGATTAGCTTTAGGACACATTTTTCAACAACTTCCACTTAGACTAAAGCTAATCAAAATGATATCAAATATCCTATCTTCCACTTGAGTTTGTAGAACTCCTTAGTTTCAAGGCCTTAGCAAATTGGTCGGTTAAGTTCTTCTTTTACATCGATCTTCTAAAGATCGACGTCACCCAAATCAAATAACTAAGATGAAACCGATGCAGAATATGCTAGTCCTTTGGTTCTTTAGCCTGAGCTATGGCTCCAGTGCTATGATAGGATTGGACCATAGGTGGAGGGTGCCACTCCCAACCTACTAATGAACCTCAATAACTACACTGCTTACATGACAGCATTATATACCACGATGTTCTCTACATCACTAACTAAATAGGCTAAAGTATCCTGCTTGGAATCTTTCCAACAAATTGCTCCTATAATTAGGGTACGAATTGACATTCTCTTATTGTCATCTTGTTCTGACTAAAATCAAAACATCCATATATTTTAAGTCAGTACTTTCATATTTGAGTCATTAGATCTTAGTATTTTTCAAATACTTAGGGATTGTCTATACAATCCTCCAGTGGCTCTTACTTGGATCAGATTGATATCTGCTCACTACCTTTAGTGAGTATACCATGTCTAATCTCGTACATGGATAAATAAGATGACAGCTAAACCATTATTCCTTGCAATGTTGGAATGCTATTTCGAATTAAGAGAATTTCATCCTCAAACATCACAAGTAATAACACTACAAAACATTTTGCCCAATAATAAGTGTAGGGTTTGTCTTTGTTCATAACTAAGATATATGTTTAGAAAATATGTTCGAACACTGAGATGATACTCAAACAGGCTTTATAGGTCCTTACCTTCCCGTCTGTGCTACTCTGATCCTATTAAAAATCTATTCACACCCAATGGGTTTTATCCCTTCAAGTGATCAACTAGTGTCCATACACTATTGATTTCCATGGACTTCAATTTGGATCATGTGGCTCTAGATCACTACATTGTATCCCTATAGGTGATCAAATCCTTGTTGTTCTCGTCGAACTCAACAGGATCACCATTTTGATCTAGATACTGAAGTATCTATCTAGCTGATGTGGTACTCTACCGGATCTCCTTAAAGGTGATACTTTAATGGGCTCCGAATTTGATCTGATCAAATCCAGTTCTGTAGGTTTATTAGATAACATCGATTCTTTTCTATAAATCAAACTTTTACAAGTTTAACCTGATAGGCATTAGTTCCTTCTCTAAGAAACTTCTTTCCAAAAGAAATGCCTTACTACTGATGAACATCTTATGTTCTTTAGCATAGCAGAAGTAATAACCCTTAAACACTTATTAGACCAGGATCCAAGTTTATCTGTTTGCAAATATACAACATAAGCTGATCAACTCCAAACCCAAAAGTGAGAGAGTCTAGGTCTACATCCGATCCATATCCCATATGGAGTCAATGCAATAGATTAACTCGGTATAAAATTTTAGAGTAAAAAAATAGTCACAAGAGCACAACCCTGTAATAGGCAGACAAGTATACCTTATTGTGGATTGAACCATGTTTAATAAAATTTAATTTCTTCTTTTAAATATACTATGTTTCGAAAAGAAATCCACTGAGAGAGAATCCTATTCTCTCCTGGATATGTCACAAACTCACTGGATAAGTATTTGCCTCCTCGATCTGATCAAAGAGTTTTAATATCTTATCCAGTTTATTTTTCTTTTTCATTATTGAATCATTTGAACATTTTAAATGATTCATCCCAGACATACCCATGCTCAGATAGGTCGTCTGTAATGAAATATTACTATCTTCTTTCGGCACTTAAGTTCAAGGTCCACATACATCACTATGTATGAGACTTAGAATGTTATCGGCTCCTTCACCTTTTTCAGTAAAAGGTGAGTTTGTCATCTTCCCAAGAAGACAAGATTCACAGGCTATCAATGATTCACAATCATTGATATCGAGGTTTTCCTCTCAAGCTAATCCATTTATCCTATTCTTGTCAAGCCTGTAATGCCAAACATAGACATCCATGACATAATCTAATTAGGGTGTGTACATTCCACTTACCTTAAGTCCTTTCAATGAATTGCATAAGACCACTGGTATCTAATACCCAAGTAAAAGAATTACATATAGAAAAGTTTTAAGGTGTTATCATATAACATCTTTAATGAGCAATTTTTGCTTATTTCTCTTGATCAGCCTATTATAGTCAAGGGAAGCAAGACAAATCTTCTTCCTATGACCCTATTTCTGACATTAGAAGCACTATGCCTGATTTGGGTTAACCTTGGACTAATTACTTTGACTGGGCTCAGAAGCCCCAATACAAATCCATTTGTACTGCTGAACTAATATTCAACTTTTGATACTGATTATCAAAGTTAAGTCTATAAGTCTTCACTGTCTAACAGTGATAGGAGCAATTAGTATTTAGCCTTAATAGAGAACAATGACCTATTATATATGAATTTAAGCTTAAAGACTTGGACTTTAGTCTAAAGGTTTTTCTACTATTTTATTTGAACTGGTAGCCTCTACCTCCAATTCGAGGAATTACTTTAATTTTCTAGTAGGTACTAGAATCAACATAGACTACACACGAGCCCAACTTTGGTTGGCCCACCCATGTACATCTAAGGGTAAGTTCATAACCAATTGTTTCTCCAAATAATTTTTAGTAATTTTAATTTTGCCCTAGGCCCTAATCAGTTGGATTTGGCCTTCTCAGAAAAGGATCCAGTTAGGTCCAACCATTAACATGACCATACTTGGCATATCTAACCATTGAATGATCAGGCCCAACTTTCGTTGGCCAACCCAACCACCATTAGAGAGACACATTCAAGTTGTCATATGATGGATGATAATTTTATTAGTAAACAAGCACTAGGCCTTTGGGCCTCCAATGATTATTGAGTTAATGGACCCATTATTGAACACCTTAATCGGAGGCTATGACTCTGTTATCCCCATAACTTTATCATTTTAAGGATCTAATAATTTTAAAGGATTTAAATTATTAGTGATTTAAGGATAGAAAGGACATGGACCAATTTGCTCCAATTGACTTCACCAAGTCAAGTCCTCCCACTGACTTCGCAAGTCACTGATGGGGACTAGGATCAATTACGATCCCTGTGCACCTAAATCAATCTCACTGATTTTTTATGTGACATGGGTTAGCATGAATCAATGAGCAACCTAATCTAAAACTTGATTAACCATATTAGTCAAGTAAGTGAGATCGATGGAAGGATTTACCAAGGCTTGCCTTAGACACCATCAGAAATGGCTAGGTAAGTAGGCTGCTAATTAAAAACTATCGATCTAGGATGCCAGACTTATCTTAGACATCAATTGATTTGCCAGTTTTGATTTGGTCTACCTAAAGACTCAGGCTCGACCACTGAGCCACGATCAGCATCCATTTGTTAGATGTATGGACTTTGATCAACTACAACTATTGAAGTGATCTATAGAAATGATCAAATCCTAATTAACTATTAATTAGGTTTGATCAATTTCTTAACTATGTCCATATTTAATCTAACCCTAGGTCTAACCCAGTTAAGGACCTGATCAAAGCTAATCCATTTTTCTTTAACCCATGTATTATGAAATTATCTTAGGATCTTCAAATCACAAACCTAGATCCTAAACAATCACTTAATTCTTAATTAAGTTCAAGTCTTATGGGTTTAGGTTTATGGAATCTCAGAACTAGTTTCTAATTTTATTGTTTGAAATATTTTCAAATTGTATTGAATCATATTCAATATATAGTTTTAGATTTGATTTGTTTCATTATTTAGATCATGTCCTAGGATTTCAAATCTAAAATTTTACAAAAACTAAGTTCGTGATTTAATTTCTATAAAATAAATATATTATAAATATACATTCTAGATTCAAAACAAAAATTATATATCAACATATGCAATAAGAGGATTAGATATAAACATAAAACACATCATGTGGATCAGATCATAAACCATTTAAAATTAGATTTAAAATCTAAAAATAAACCATAAATTACTTTAGATCTCATCTAATACATTTATGACTTAGGTTTCTCGGATCAGCATGTACCAGGGCAACCTTTCCACTGTAAGGGGTAAACCTTATAGTAGGACAACCTTATGGCAATATGTGCAATCCTAAAATTATTTAGATATAATCTAAATAATCTAAAATAGATCTAATATATATTAAATTTTAGATTTAAATTAAAAAATTAAATCATAAATTTTCTTAGATCTAATCTAAATAATTCATAATTTTGATTTAGATCAACACATACTAGGACAACCTTTTCATTGTAAGGGGTTAACCTTACAACAGGACAACCTTATAACAGTATGTACGATCTTTAATTAACTATAATTTTAGATTTAATCTAAAGCATACATAAATATGTTATAATAAAACTTAGATACTCTAATACCACTGGTAGAAAATATGTAGGATTTCATGCATAGATTTCAAAACTTTTTTGAAATATAGTGCAACGGAAGACATAGATTAAACTATTTAATCTACAACATGCAGGTAATCAAATTACAAAACCTTACATTAAGGATCTATAACATATTATGATGCAAATATAAATCTAAAATTAAATTAAATATAAGTGATATTGATCACATCAATACCTAGATCTAGAATAATTCTAGATCTAACCCTAGATCACATCTAGGTCACCAAGAGATCAGATCTCTTACCTTTCCATGGGTCGAGAACTTCATGGTTGAATCCGTTATTATCTTTGAAGCTGCACATGCATCCGACCTCTACGAGTGATCTACATGAACCTGCAACACAGATCAGAGGTTCATAGAACGAAGATCCGCTTGAAGTGCTAGCTTCTCGTAGATCCCGCCTAATGGTTAATCAAATACATGTTCTTCAGACCTCTTGGACAATCGAAGAGATAAAGAACATGAGGTGGAATGAGGAAGAAATCCAACCCTTGGATCTCCCATAAAATAGAAATAAAAAGAAATATGGAATAAACCCTAAGAGAAGATAAATCTTCTCCTTCAGGACATCAATGGTTGATGTCCTGAAAATATCTATTATGCTAGGTTCAAAGGAGACCTTATCCTCTAAATTTTTTCTTAATTATCAGATATCACACCCTCATATTTTTCTCATAAAGATCTCATAAATAAAATTGAGAAGAAGGGCTCTCAAGGAAACCCTAAGAGAAGACCTTCTTCTCTTCTTCTTCTCGCATCAGGACATGATCAGATCATGTCCAAAAATGATCACCATGCCCCAACACCTTAGAGCACAGATTCCATGCCCTCTTCCTCTCTTTCTCTTAGATCTTTATCATATAAAAATTATATAAAATAATGAATAATAAAATACTCAAAAGAAAATAAAGCAAAGATAATCTTCTCTTACCTTTGTGCCTTCATGACATCAACGATTGATGTCCAGATGAAGACCTTTTCTCTAAGGATCTTGGTGCCATCTTTCCTCAAGCCCTTCCTCTCTATCTCTGTTATATTTTTATCATATAAAAATTATAAATAAAATAGAAAGAGAAAAACATAAAAGAAAAATATAATAGAAGACAATCTTCTCTTACCTTGTCTCTTCAAGATATCAATCTTTGATGTCTTAATTTAGGGCTCTTCTCCAAGAATCATGGCACCACAAATCCTCCACACCTTCTCCTCTAACTTTTTATAATTTTTTAGAAATTTTTACATCCTTAAACCATCTCATAAGAGGCTTCCACCTTTTATTGCAAGACTATGTCAAAACCTAGTCAATGGAGGACTTCTATGGGGCGTCCAACTCTTGGATGCCCCTCCCACTTATTTTTTCACATAATCACTGATTCTCACACATAAAAATAAGAGAAAAAGGGCTGAATAAGATAAAGGGGCATGGGTAGAGCTGGCGCACAAGGGAGGGAGGAGTTTGGGTCAAAGAAGACTCTTCCAAGTAGGAAACAATTTCCAACTTCCTCATAATTTTGACCAAATCAAATTTAAATATAATTCCTAAGATAATGGGATGTGAAAAATCATTTCTTAGGCATGGAAATCATAGAAAAAAATCTAAAATTAAAATATGGTGTGAGCTTTCTTAGGTGCAAGTGAAAGAGAGAGAGCCCCAGTCCAATTGGGACTCCTCTTGTTTGACTAGGTCAAAATTATTTTAAATTTAATTTAAATTCTATTTAAATTAGATTAAATATCACTTAATTAAGAATGATCCTAGTTCAACTAGGAGTCTAATTAAATCAGATTAAATTAAGATTTAATTTTGATTTAAATCTAAAGTCAATTTGGAATTAGATGCACTTAAATCCTAGTCCAACTAGGAATTAATTTGATCTTACTATTGGCTTATCCAATAAACCAATTGGACTTAACACAATTAAGTCCAAACCAATTCTAATTGAGTCTAATTCAATTAAACTTGATCTCAGCCTGATTGCTCAATCAAATTGAGCCAATTAGCAATCCAACTGCTAATCGATCCTCCTGCAATACTTGTATTAGGTCAAACATCAATCGCATTGAATGTTTGACCTCGAAATGATTCTCAATCTTTGATTAACCATTTGATCAGGTTACAAGCTCTAATATGTGTGATCCCATTGGTTTGAACCTAAGTCAGTAGTATAGGAACCAATTTTTGTACCAATGAAAGTTACCATTTAGCAATAGTTTCCAACGTCCGGATAGGTCGAATATATGCAAAGCAATATTCTTAGAATCCTAGCCCATGGTTATCGTATAATTCATCCCTATAACTAATAATACTCAAGATGACTTTGAGTATGCTATCAAATACTCATACAAGTCATCTCTATTGTATCTCAAAATTTTGCAAATCTCGTGATACCTCACTAGGATTACCCAGGCTTAGGTTTTGCTAAATTGAAACATAGCGAGACATTCTTTTCCTAAAGTTAATCAGGAGTGGTCAATCCCATCTTGACTCACACATCGACTCTATAAGTACTTGACTATACCAAAAAAATCTTTCATCATTTATATTAGAAATACAAGTAGTTTAGCACCAAAGTATAGTGAGTTGCTCGCAAGTCACCGTGGCAATCTCAGATCGAAGGAACACTTATACCCATTGGCCTTAGCTAGCTACTCTTGACAGTAGAGTACTACATTGATCACGTTCAGTGTAGATGTACTCCTATATCTCACCTGAATGTCATACTAGTATCTCCACACCACTTGGTTACGAGGACAACCAACGCATATGGCATACAATGATCTACACTCAATAAGTTATCATCCTTGTTAATAACTTATCTTTTGATCATGAATAATTTAAGAACCATTTGGTAAATTCTTCTTTATCGATTGATTGTGGTTCTAAGGATTTCATCATAATTTAGAAGTTTATTTAAGAAATATAGAACTTTTATGATGAAACAGCCAAATTACTATTATTATTAGATAATTCATATACTAATTCCAATCATCTACTACTTAGATGATTGGCTTTAGAACATATTTTTCAACAGACCCTAAGTCTGAGATCTTGGCTGTGAACAAAAGATAAGGAAGATCAATGGAGAAGATAAGAGGGAAATCCAAGGATAGGTCAAAGATTCACAATCAGAGGAAAATGACATTGAAATGTTATAAATGTCATCAGCCTAGACACTTGAGAAGAGATTGTCCCCTTTTGAGATCAGAAAAAGGAAAGGACAATAAGGGAGATGATACAACTTCTGTGAGCAGTGGAAAAGACCTGCTAGTTGTATCAGATAGATGCACAGAGTATGATACTATGTGGATATTAGATTCAGCATGCTCACACCACTATACTTTTCATCGAAAGTGATTTGCTACCTACCGAAAGATCGATGGTGGAAGTATCAGCCTTAGAGATGATCATCCATGTAAAGTAGCTGAAATTGGCTCTATCAGGATGAGGATGTACTATGGGATAATTCATACATTATCAAATATCAGATGATAAGTATCATAAATTCATTAATAAAAGTATTAATTTATTAATTAATTTATATTAATTTTTAAAAATTATTAATCAATTTATATATAATTTTTGTAAAATTCATATTTTTATTAATTAAAAAATTAATTAAAAAATAATAAAAATTAAAAAATAAAATTTTATTATCAATAGAAAGAGCTCATTTTTTTAATCATAATGAAATAAATTTCAAGTAAAATGGAGCTAAAACGAAAAAGATATGAATTTTTAAAAGATATAAAATAAATAAAAATTAAATAAAAAAAGAAAATGGCTCAGCCGGCTTCGTAAGCCGAGCCACCAAGCCAAGCCAAACCATCAAAGCTGACTCAGCCATTGAAGCCATCAGTCGATCAATGATCCAGGCGTGGACCGCCAGCTCAGCAGAGACCAGCGAATCATAGCCTGCCACGTGGTAGACCTAGACCCCTAAAGGGTTTACATGAAATTCATCATGGCTCACAGGGCATTTTGGTCTTTTCATCTATCAATAAAAGGCGCTGATTGATTACGGTGCACGATATGGCCGATCCACATGGTCCATGGGAATAATAAAAGTGCGATCGTGCGGTAGTGACTGTTTGCGGTCAAGATCGGATGGTCAGCATTTTTTTCGATTGCCAATTTCACTCGGATCGCCATCGGATGGCAGCGCTTGATTCCAGCCTCAATCCAATGGTCCAGAAGGCTCCCAACGGTGATCAAACTCTCAAGCGTGCAATCAACGACGTGAATTCCTCCATCAAGCACGATCCAACAGTCAGAAATTGTCCGACCTGATCTGGGCTGATACGCATCCATTTTTGATGATTTTTGGACCGTTGTATTCCTATTGAATGGCCAGATTTCACTAGATTCACTAAAGTCATATCAAAGCTGATTTGATTTAAATTTTATCCAAAGTTCTTTGTATTTTGACGATTACAAAGGCTATTAGTCCCATATTGCCTTTAGAAAAAAATATCCAGCCCTCCTAGCTCTATAAAAGGGATTTTAGGCCTCCAGAAATCAACATCTTCGATCAAGGTGAAGCTTTGGTATAGGGCGAAGCCAGGCTATAGGTTAAAGGCTGCTTTGAAGGAACGGGTGCTGAGAAGAAGAGTTGGGCTTCTACACCATCTTTCTGCCAATACCGATCCAAGATCAGAGATCAGGCTATTTTATTCTTTTTAAATTCTATGTATTTAAATTCTAAAATTTTAATTAATAAAAATTTTATTTTTGCACTTTAATTTCTTACTTTTTATTTTTATTGCAATTTAATTTCTACACTTTAAATTATTGCTTTACAAATAGATGCTAAGATCTAACTAGTAGATCTTAGTACCAAGTTTAAATTCCTGCACCTTTTAATTTTTATTTTTTATTTTCCGACTTCATTTTTTTTATCCCAAAACTCTTCTCTTTTTCTTTTCAAAAATCAAAGATTTTAAATCTAAAAACACTACCTTCCCTATGGATTCGACTCGACTCACTGCTATCTACGCATTTTCAATGATTTTAAGAAGTCGGATTAAACTGATAAACACGGTGTCTTAACGACAACATCACATTCCTATCAAATTTTTGGTGCCATTACCAGGGAAGGTTTTTGATTTTTGATTTTGATTTTTTTGATTTATTAAAAATAATTTCGATAAATGCACCAAGTTTTTGGCACCATTGCTTAAAAATAATTTTGACAAACGCACCAAGTTTTTGGCGCCGTTATCGGGGAAGGCATGGACATTAAATTTTTGATCTCTTTGATTTTTCTATAAATAAATTATAAATAAAATTTTTATTTTTTTATAAATATTGCTTGCTAATTTTTTTATTATTTTATAGAAAAAAAATTAAAGAACAAAAGGAATCAGAAGTTTTGCTTGGTAAGATCAATCCTAACCCTAGTACTCTTTCCTTTTTATTTATTTATTTATTTATTTTATTTTTAAATTAATTTAAAAAAATATTTATTTAAATCTAATTAAAAGCCTCATGATAAGATTAGAAACCTTAACTATTTAGAGCATGCATCATATTAGTTTTATTTATTTATTTTTTATTTTTTTTTTTTGGTGATTGCTGGAGGCAAGGTAAGCCTTTCAGAATATAATTAGTTACATGCATCTAGTTTAAATTGCATAGAACCCTTTAATTGAAATTTTTTTGTGCATATTCATATTAAATCAAATTAAGGGCGTAACCCAATTAAACAAGATAAGGTGGGAATTTGATCACCCTTCCTTGGCCCACAAACAACCAACCAACATCCTGCATTGATCTAAGCCTTTAAATTAAAATCAATTAGACATCAACCCTAGGAACTCGAGCTCAATAGGACAAGGAATCCTAAGAGTTGAATCGGATTAGGATAAGTCAATTTGATTGGTGTCTAGGAAAGTGGTTCAGGGATGACTGCGCCCGAAGGAAGGTGGTTTCTAATTGGTTCCGTTCGCTTACCTGGCCAAGCATAATTGGTGTCTAAGGCAAGCAACGGGGGGACTCCCACCGACCTTACACTTACCTGGCCAGTTGATTGGCTAATCCTACACTTGGAGGGCTTGAAGGTGACCTTGACAGTTAGGAGCTGTCTAGATCTAAGGATAACCCTTTAGTCAGGATTGATTGACCAACTTGATTGCTAACCAACATTAAATCTAATTAAACCTAATTCTTCTCTTTCTTCTTAGTTCTAGGACTCCTTAGGATCCTTTTCTTTAGAACTCTTCTTTCCTTACTCCTCTAAAAATAAAATAAAATAAAATAAAATAAAAATTAAATTAAACTAACTAAAAAATATTAAAAATGATAATTAAATTAAATTAAAATAAAATTAATAAATAAAATAATAAAAAAAATTAATTTTTAATATAATAAAATAATAATAATAATAAAATTAAAAAAAAATAAAAAAATTTTTTTTTTTGAACCATACATTAGGGTTACACTAATACATGCATGGTAGGAAATCGCTTTTTCTGATTTAGTTGAACTTAATTGAATGGTTGATTCACATTAAACATAATAATGGCTAATATGAATCTAATAGTCCAAAAATTAGATAAAGTTGACCTTCTTGCTCAGAAAATAGATCAACTTCTAATCCTAGGTCAACAATCTCCTGCATAATTCACATCATCTTCTAATTATCAAGAGACTTATTCAAACTGTGCTAGCCCAACCCATCATGTGAGTGAATGTCCTATGACTGCACAGTTTCCACATTTTATCCAAGAACAAGTTCAAGCTGCTCAAGGATACTCCAAATTGATTAATGACCCATTTTCAAATTCATATAATTCAGATTGGAGTAACTTTAATTTTTCTTGGACATCCCAACAGACTCAGACTCAGACCCAAATTTCACGTGAGCAAAATTATCAAAATAAATCCCAATATCAAAATTATGCCTATAATAATGGTCAGTCTAGTCAGTTTATCTAGCCATCATATTATAATCAGCCTTCATACCCACATCCTCAACAGACCAATCTAGCTGATGATAGATTTAACGAACTTCAACAATTGATTCTGACTCAACAGCAATCTATCGCCAGACTAGAAGCTCGAATAGAATAATTAGTTGAGTCTAACATGAGAAGAGAACTAGATCAACTACCAAACCTACCAATTTTAATTAACTCACCTAATGTCCACCAATCACCTAGACCAAGTTATCAATTTAATGTCTCACCTAAGAATCCCCAATTTGAGAATGCCAAAGTAATTCCTGAACTTAAAAGCTATAGGATTCTTATGGACCCATACCAAGATCAAGTGAGAAAGGCTAGTACTGATGCTAGCCAAAATAAAAATTTAGAAGAACTGGTTAGTACTGAGATTAACCATATAGAAGAACCCGAATCAAAAATTAGTACTGATGCTAGTTTCAGTTTAAATAAGATAAAAATAGGGAAAAAGAGAATAGATGATTTATCCAAGACTTATAAACCTAATGTCCTATTCCCTTCAACCCTAGAAGCTGGTTCTTCTTATAAAAATCAAGAGGCATGTAATGAAATGTTAATGGAGTTGTTTAAGCAAGATCACATTAATTTACCTCCAGAATTAAAACTGTCTTTAGTCACCATTCCAGCATCCATTGAATCAAACTTAACTCCTAATACAAAAACTCCATTCATGAGCATTTTAGAAGAACAAATAGGAGAAATTCTTAATAAACATGGGTCTGAGAATGGAATCATAAATTATATCCCTAAAATTAATAGTGAATATATCAATAATAGGATTATAAATCAACTTTCTGAGATTGGCATTCCAAAATCATTGGAATTTGTCAATCCAATATTCGACACAGGATAGTGAGCTGCATTGTGTCTGGCTGAAGACGGTAAACTTAGCGCTTGTTGGAAGGCAACCCAATATTTAGTTTTTATCTAATTTATCTTTTTAGTTTATTTTCTTTTTAGGATAATTTGAATAAGTTGGAGGGAGAACCCAAATTTTCAAAGGCATGTGCTGGACCAAAAATATAATCAGGTGTATTCTTCTATGTTCTTTATTACACCCTTTATTTTTCTTCTCCATTGAGGACAATGTCGATTAAGTTGGGGGGGAGAAAAATAAAAATTTTAAAATTTTAAGTCCTCAAAAAAGTTAGTATTTAGTATTTAGACATCTGATTATACTTAAGAATCGAATTAAACTAAGCATTTTTTTAAAAAAAAATTGATGCACAGATCAGAGAATCTGTGAGATATTGAGGAATCAAGTATTAAGAAAATTCAATAAAGAGTTAAGTCTAGAACATAAAAAGTTTTTTCTTGGAGCATTTCTAATTATTTCTATTAGCATCAAAGAAAAGTCTACTTTCTTATAGGCTTGTGTAGGATAACTATACGTTTCTTCATATAAAAATTTATTTTAATAAAATAGTTTTCAAGTACTTCTCACTGAGTAATCGGGCCTCTTTGCCTAAGCAAGCATTGAGTTTCGCATCAAAAGGTGGGAAGGGCAAAGAAGCTCGTTGTAAAGCTAGTCTTAACTCGTAGCCTATTTGATTCGAGCTAGTAAGCCCGAGGGATATTCTATACCTAGTGCCCTAAAGCCAACTGGTTTGGGAGTCATTGGCCCAAGACTCGCTACATGGATCAAATAGAAAGCTTAAGAGTTAAGACACTCAATAGTGGTACAACATTCAAAAAAAAAAAAAAATTAGTTTTCCACCAAGTAACCGGGTCCCGTTGCCTAAGTAAGCAATGATATTCGCATCAAAAAGTGGGCAATGTGAAAATAAAAATCAATAAATGAAGGATGGAAGTAGCAATATACTTGCCTATATGAAAGTTTAGACAAATCAAAGATAAAGGTAGGATAATTTAGAAAAAGTTTTGAAAAATTTAATATTCTTTACTTAATTTTTCTATTGATAAGTATTAATACCCCAATGATATATCTCATTTAAGCTCTACTGAATATCAATGGCCATTTTGAAAATTGCTTAGGTAAAATTCGAAACTCTAAAGTTAAAAGGTATTTAAAACTAAATTCTTTCTTTACTCGAGGATGAGCAAAGCTTAAGTTGGGGGGTGTGATAAGTATCATAAATTCACCAATAAAAATATTAATTTATTAATTAATTTATATTAATTTTTAAAAATTATTAATCAATTTATATATAATTTTTAAAAAATTCATATTTTTATTAATTAAAAAATTAATTAAAAAATAATAAAAAAATAATAAAAATTAAAAAATAAAATTTTATTATCAATAGAAAGAGCTCATTTTTTTGATCATAATAAAATAAATTTTAAGTAAAATAGAGCTAAAACGAAAAAGATATAAATTTTTAAAAGATATAAAATAAATAAAAAAAAGAAAATGGCTCAGCCGGCTTCATAAGCCGAGCCACCAAGTCAAGCCAAATCATCAAAGCCGACTCAGCCATTGAAGCCATCAGTCGGTCCACGATCCAAGCATGGACCGCCAGCTCAGCAGAGACCAGCGAGTCAGAACCTGCCACGTGGTAGACCTAGACCCCTGAAGGGTTTACAGAAAATTCATCATGGCTCACAGGGCATTTTGATCTTTTCATCTATCAATAAAAGATGCTGATTGATTGCGGTGCATGATATGGCCGGTCCACGTGGTCCATGGGAATAGTAAAAGTGCGATCATGCGGTGGTGGCTGTTTGCGGTCAAGATCAGACGGTCAGCATTTTTTTTGGTTGCTAATTTCACTCAGATCGCCATCGAATGATAGCACTTGATTTCAGCCTCGATCCAACGGTCCAGAAGGCTCCCGACAGTGATCAAACTCTCAGGCGTGCGATCAACAGCGTGAATTCCTCCATCAAGCGCGATCCAATGATAAAAAATTGATCCGACCTGATCTGGGCTGATACGCATCCATTTTTGATGATTTTTGAACCATTGGATTTCTATTGAATGGCCAGATTTCACCAGATTTACCAAAGTCATATCAAAGCTGATTTGATTCAAATTTTATTCGAATTTCTTTGTATTTTGATGATTACAAAGGCTATTAGTCCCATATTGCCTTTAGAAAAAAATATCCAGCCCTCCTATCTCTATAAAAGGGATCTTAGGCCTCCAGAAATCAACATCTTCGATCAAGGTGAAGCTTTGGTACAGGGCAAAGCCAGGCTATGGGTTAAAGGCTGCTTTAAAGCAATGGGTGCCGAGAAGAAGAGCCGAGTTTCTACACCATCTTTCTACCAATACCGATCCAAGATCAGAGATCAGGCTATTTTATTCTTCTTAAATTCTATGTATTTAAATTCTAAAATTTTAATTAATAAAAATTTTATTTTTGCACTTTAATTTCTTGCTTTTTATTTTTATTGCAATTTAATTTCTGCACTTTAAATTATTGCTTTACAAATAGATGCTAAGATCTAACTAGTAGATCTTAGTACCAAGTTTAAATTCCTGCATCTTTTAATTTTTATTTTTTATTTTCTGACTTCATTTTTTTTATCCCAAAACTCTTCTCTTTTTCTTTTCGAAAATCAAGGATTTCAAATCTAAAAACACTACCTTCCCTGTGGATTCGATCCGACTCACTGCTATCTATGCATTTTCAATGATTTTAAGAAGTTAGATTAAACTGATAAACACGGTGTCTTAACGATAACATCGTGTTCCTATCATCAGGCATGTACCAGAGTTGAAAAAGAATTTGATTTCTTTGGGCTACTTGAAGGAGCGGGGATATGCTTTCAGTAGCCAGGCTGGGAGTGGATGTCTGAAAATTTTCAAGAAAGCTTTGATGGTGATGAGAGGTAGAAGACTGAACAACAATCTTTATAGAATGAAAGGCTTAGTGATAAATGATAGTGTAGAGGTGCTAGCAGTGTCACAGGAGGAGCAAATTTTATATCAACTATGGCACTATCGAATGGGTCATATGAGTGATCATGGGCTCACTGAACTAAGCAGAAGAGGTATGATCCCAACCCTGAAGAAGGAGGGCATAGATCCTTATGAGCCATGCATCTTTGGTAAATAGCATAAGGTGAAGTTTGCCAGAATTATCAAGCGCAGCGAGGGAGTGCTGGATTTAGTGCACTCGGATGTGTGGGGACTAGCTCCTATATTAGCTAGAGGTGGGGCAAAATACTTTATCACTTTCATTGATGATTTCTCAAGAAAGGTGTGGGTTTATCTGATCAGAGAAAAATCAGAGGTGTTTGCTCGGTTAAGAGCTTGGAGAGCTAAAGTAGAGAAGGAGTCAGGAAGACAGGCGAAGTGTCTGAGGTCGGACAATGGAGGAGAGTATACTAGCCTAAAGTTCAGGAGGTACTGTGAGGAAAGTGACATCAAATGCCATTACACAGTGAAGATGACTTTCCAACAGAATGGTGTCGCGGAAAGAATGAACTGGATACTGATCGAGAAGGCATGGAGTTTGAGGCTGTAGACATTGCTCCTAAAGTTCTTTTGGGGTGATGCTCTAACTTTTTTTATTTTCTTATGAATAGATCCCCTCATTATAAGCTGAATGGAGGCATTCTAGAGGAGGTCTAGAGTGAGAAGAAGGTGGAGCTTGGCCACTTGAAAGTCTTCGGTTGCACAGCCTATGCACATATGGAGGCAACCGAGAGGAGCAAATTGGATCCAAAATCTCAAAAGATGATATTCGTAAGGTATCCACATGGAGTCAAGGGGTACCTACTGTAGGACTTTTTGACACAGAAGTTAGTGATCAGTAGGAACATTATCTTTGATAAGAAGAGCATCTTGAGGTCTGGGATAAATGAAACTAGAAAAATAGAGGTGAACAGCAGTGGCCAGTTAGAGAATCATGGCATGCAGGTTACATCTACATACAGGAGTGTTCCTATTGAGATGGAGCTGGGCAGAAAAGTATTATCTCAGATTGAAAATCAGCATGGAGGGCTGGCAGTTTAGATAGATGTGCAAGAGCAGTCACAGACATCAGGCAAAGATGTGCCAGTGGGAGTGGCTTTGCACAAGCCCCAGCATACTATTAGGAGATTGGTCAGATA
Source organism: Cocos nucifera (assembly GCA_006176705.1). Classification (NCBI taxonomy): domain Eukaryota; kingdom Viridiplantae; phylum Streptophyta; class Magnoliopsida; order Arecales; family Arecaceae; genus Cocos; species Cocos nucifera. The sequence continues at coordinate 226,941 of QRFJ01000530.1, read as the reverse complement.
TGACATTAATGAGGTTATCTCCTATGCACTCATCACTGCTAATAGAGATCCAGAGAATTATGCAGGAGCCATGGAGAGTGAGGATCATGATTCATGGATATAGGTCATGATGGAGGAGATGAAATCACTTGAGAAGAATTAGACATGGCAGCTGGTAGATCTTCTAGAGGGTGCTTGACCTATTAGCTCAAAGTGGGTGTTCACAAAGAATGAAGCACCTTCAGAACAAGATGGAGTTAGATTCAAAGCAAGGTTGGTAGCAAAGGGCTACTCACAAAGAGAAGGGATTGACTACACAAGAATTTTGCTGTCACTGGTAGCACAGCATAACATGAAATTGGAACAGATGGACGTAAAGACGGCCTTCCTTCATGAGACTTTGGAGGAAAGAATCTATATGAAGCAGCCAGATGATTTCATGGAGATGGGACAGGAAGAAAATGTGTGTTTACTTAGGAATTCTTTGTATGGCTTGAAATAATTTCCTCATCAGTGGTATCGAAGGTTTGATAGTTTTGTCTTGAGCCTGGGTTTCAGCAGATGTGAACATGATTATTGTATCTACGTCAAAGATGTAGATGAGGAGGATGCCTTGTACCTATTATTATATGTAGATGATATGCTTATAGCCAGTAGAAGCATGGATACTGTGAAAAGGTTGAAAAGGGATTATCATTTGAGTTTAAGATGAAGGATTTGGGTCCAACTGAGAAAATCCTTGGAATGGAGATTTGCAGAGATAGGTGCAAAGGAGTGCTCCGTTTGTCATAAGGAAAGTATGTCCAGAAGGTTCTAGAGAGATTTAGGATGGAGAAGGCTAAACCTATAGAGACACCATTACCGAACCATATGTCTCTCTCCAAGTTATAGAGCCCCGAGTCAGAAGAGAAGAGAGAGTACATGGAATGAGTCCCTTATGCAAATGTTGTAGGTAGTGTGATGTACACTATGGTGTGCTGTAGACTAGGTATTACACATGCAGTGAGCACGGTTAGTAGATATATGGCTAACCCTGGGAAGGAATACTGAAAAGCATTGAAATGGACATTGAGATATCTGCATCGAACAAGAAATTATGGTTTGGTGTTTGGTGGGCAGTCGAAAGGATTTGAAAAATAATCTATGAAGATGCATGAAGGTTCATGTCCTTTGGAAGGATTTGTTGATGCAAATTATACTGGTGATCTTGATATAAGAAGGTCTACTACTGGATACCTCTTCTGCGTATATGGTGGACCGATATCTTGGAGATCAACCCTTCAACCAATCATGGCCTTGTCTACCACAGAGGTTGAGTACATTGGGATAACAAAGGCTGCAAAGGAAGCCCTTTGGCTTAAGAGGCTGATTGATGAGTTGAGGGTGGAGCAGAGCAAGGTTACACTATTCAGTGATAGTCAGAGTGCTCTGCTGTTGGCGTAGAATCCAGTCTATCATGCACGCACAAAACATATAGACGTGAGGTACCACAAGATCAAAGAGCTGGTGGAGGGAGGTGAAGTAAAATTGATGAAAGTCCATACCAAGGAGAATCAATCTGATGCACTCACGAAGGTACTCTCCAGAGATAGCTTTCAGAGATGTATGGTACAAATGGATCTATTGAGAAGAGATGAGTTCACAAAGACCTAAAAACACTAAGATGGAGAATGTGAGCTCAGAAGTGGCACTCCTAAGTCTTGAAAACATGAGAAGATAGGTCATCAAAAGATGAGAGCGAGCCAAAAGAGAAATCAGCTCTTCTAGTAAAGTTCAGAAACTAGGTCGGCTCACCCTGAGACTAAGTCGGCTTAGTTAGGAACTGGGACAGCTCAGTCCAGAACTGGGTCAGCTAGGTCTCAAAGGAAAATCTAGATAGAAAACAGTATTTTTGGACTATTGATATGGTACACAACTGGATCGGCTCAGTCTAGGACTAAGCCGACCCAATCGTAGGTTAGCCGGCTCAGTCTGAAACTGGGTCAACTCAGTTTTCATAGGTTATTATTTTATGTACATGGGTTGTTTGGATTTGGAAGTTTTTCTATGAGCTTGAACTTGACCCTTTGTAAAGTATATATACTGAAAATAGGTCAAGGTTGTAATGGTACTGAAATATACTGAATAAAAGCTCTTTTCTCCCGAAAATCTCTTCTTCTCTTCTTCTCTATTCCTTGAATTGTTTGATCATGCTTCCACATTAATCATTAAGAAGTACTTTCTTGTTGCTTGATTAATCACCGACGGCCATATCGGTACGTGTGGAAAGAGCACGCATTCCCGACATTGCTTCTAATCCTGAAGTTGTGGTAGCGAGCTACTCTTTGCTTGTAAGTGTAGGGTTTGGTTTACAGAGCAGAAGCACAGATTTCAAAATAAAATTATGAAATCATAAAATCAAACCCAAAATATAGGACCACCTTATTAGAATTTAAATTATATAATATGCATTTATAACATAAATTAGGATATTGGAACAAACCTCTGATCACTTAATCCTAACTTGACCCTGATCGCCGGCAGCAGTCCATCATGGGTTCCATCAGGTGCCCACGTGTTCACCCTCCAATGTTGATCCACATAGGAACTTGATTATGACCCTAGAACCTTTGATTATTTTAATTAAAATTCTTATACAAAGAAATTTAATTATTTGGGCAGAACCTTCTTTAGCCTTTGCTGTCACCCTTCTTGCCTACTCTTTCTTAACTTTCTTTTCTCCTTGTCTTCCTTTATAATCTTCCTAAGCCCTTGTCCTAAAGCAAACCTTTTGTCCTTAATTAGGACTTGTATTAACAAGGGAAGGAAGAAAGATATTGGACAACTAGGGAGAGTGGTAAGAAAGAAAGAAGAGTTCTCAAAAATCCCATGGACTCCCGGAGCACACCCCTATTTATAATGTACGTAGGGGTGCTTCCACCAAATTCTCATGCCCTTTTCCTATCCTCATCTAATGCCTATTCAAGGATCTCATGCCTATCTAAAAATAATGCCACATGGAAGCAAGGAAAATTAAGTCCAAGAGTTGCTTCGCGTAGAAGGACTCTTCGAAAAATAATTCTTCATTGTTTATGAAAAGTCATGTAGTTTCATTTCTGCTTGGCACCACCTATGAAGAGTTATGATCTGATCATAAGATCATCAAAGGTCCTCATTATGTGTGCCAATTTTAGATGGGGCATGGAGATAAGGATGGCATGAAAAAGTCAATGCTCTAAGGCATTTGACTTGGTCCAAGGGGCGCCTACAACCAAGGGGGCGGCAAAGACTCTTTGGTTATCCAAAAACCTGATGACCAATGAAGAGAATAACTAGTAGAAGGACTCTTCTGTGCCCTCTCTTCATCTGAAATCATGTAATAAAATTTACATGAAATACTAAGGAAGACATTGGCATCAAAATAAATCCATGCGCCACATTTCCCTAGCACATGGACCAAATCGCACATGCCAAAGAAAAAGAGTCTCTAGCATGTGGGTTGTATATTTATGACATCCAATCCCTTGGTCAACAAGCCAAGGGTTGACCTAATCAATTAGCCAAATTCAGTTTGACTCAAATTGGATTTAATTAGGCAAAATTGGAACCTGATTCGAATCTGATTCGAATCTAGGTGCTAGGGTTTGCAATATATGCTAGCATATTCAACCTGTAAACATGATCTAATCCAATTAGACCCTTAATCAATTTTTTTATGTGTGATCCATTGGATTCCACATCTAGCCAGCAGTTAATCTAGGTGCAATTTGACCTAATTTGGTTAGAACTCAACCAAATCGATTTAGGTCAAAACTAGCTAACCCGATTTGATCAATTATAATACTTTCTAATTAACAATCAAAATAAATTCTTTAATTTGATTGAATCCACAAGACAAAATTGACGTCTAGCAATGTATCATTTCTACCCAAAAGATATGAAAGTTTGATAAAAATATCAAAAATATCCTTTAGTGAAAAGTTACCATGTAATAAGATCCTTCAATCACCCTGCATCCCGAATATAACTATGGATATAGAATCATGTAAAATCCATTTTCATATTCATTTTTCTTCCAATCATATGATGATAATTTGATTAATGAAATAATAGAAACTATTTCTAATTTTCATCATGCTTTGATCAAAGTTTTTCTCAATCATCATTCGATTGAAGCAAATAGGATGCGATCTCCTCTTACTAGGAGTGATCGATTTCTTGTTGACCTACTCATAACCTCCATATGTAATCCACCATATCCAAATCACTCTATACATGACTAAGTCATGATTGAGCATGAACCAAAATATGGATTCATGCATACATGGTTCTATGGTAGTCTCAGGTCAATGGATTACATACACAACTCCCACTATGAGAACCATCATTGACATGTTGATAAGACTCCATTAGATATTCTTGAGTTGGATCTATTTAGTAAACTCATTCTCTAATAAGCACCCACATCCTTGTATTAGTGTCATACACAAGTGATAGTGAGATCAATCATCCTCTCCATCAAACATACATAGGATGTGCTAGTCTTACCGAAAACATTGATCCCCAACTCAATATTCCATCGATCAGGAATATTTAAATTAGGATTTAAAGATTTTAGGTCTTACTGGTATGATCTCATCATAATCCTAAAATCATAGCCCTAACATATGGGATTCATCATAATCTTAAATAAATAATTAAGATGTAGCATATGATGAAATAAATGCCTTTATTTATTTGAAAATGTCATTACATGAGTTTGGAAGACAAAAGAATAGCCCATCAAAATACAAATTTTGATTGACTTGAGGGCATATTCCTTTCAATCTCCCACTTGCACTAAAGCCAATCATCCTTATATTTTAATCCCATACAAGTAAGGTGGTGATCGAACTGCTGCTATGGTAGAGCCTTAGTGAACGAGTCTATTATGTTGTTCTTCGTATCTACTTGTTCAATGACAATATCTTGTCTATCGATTATTTCACGAACGAGATGGAAGTATCTCAGAATGTATTTGAATTTATGATGAGACCTTGGTTCCTTTGCTTGAGCAACTACTCCAATAATATCATAGTAAAGTGGTACTGGGTTCTCAATTTCAAGAATAACACCCAATTCAGTGATGAACTTCTTCATCCAGATAGCTTCCTTGATGACTTCACTTGTAGCTATGTATTCTGCCTCAGTGGTTGAGTCAGCTATAGTTGGTTGCATAGTACTCTTTCAACTCATTGCTCCACCATTCAAAGTAAAAATATATCCTAAAATGGATTTACTATCATCTGGATCTAATTGAAAACTAGAGTTAGAATATCTTTCTAGTTTAAGATCAGATCCACTATATACTAGAAAAATATCCTCAGTCCTTCTCAAATATTTAAGAATATTTCTTATAGCTTTTCAATGATCCTCTCCTAAATCAGCCTGAAATCTACTGGCTATACCTAAAGCATAAGCAACATCAAGCTTGGTACATAACATGGCATACATTACTGATCCTATAATCGAAGTATAAGGAATAGAACTCATTCTATTTCTCTCTTCAGATGTCTTAGAAGACATCTTCTTAGAGAGATGTATGCCTTGACTCATATGTAAGTAACCTCTTTTACTCCCATCCATACTAAACCCTTTTAGTATTAAGTCAATGTACCTAGACTATGACTAGCCTAGTATCCTCTTAGATCTATCTCTATAGATCTTTATTCCAAGTATATAGGACGCTTCTCCCAAATCTTTCATGAAAATCTTATTTGATAGCCATAACTTGACCGATTGCAACACTGGGATATCATTCTCAATGAGGAGTATGTCATCTACATACAGAACCAAGAAAACTATGACACTCCCATTAGTCTTCTTGTACACACATGGTTCATCCACATTCTTGATGAAGCCAAACTCTTTGACTGTAACATCTAAGCAAATGTTCCAACTCCTTGAAGCTTGCTTTAATCCATAAATGGATCTCTTAAGCTTGCATACCTAATTTGATCTCTCATTTGAGATAAAATCCTCTAGCTGTGACATGTAGACCTCCTCCTCAAGAAAACCATTAAGAAAAGCAATCTTCACATCCATTTGCCATATTTCATAATCATGGTATGCTGCTATGGCAAGCATAATCCAAATTGATTTGAGCATGGCAACGAGTGAGAATGTTTCATCATAATCTACACCTTATTTTTTCCTACAATCCTTAGCCACTAATCTGGCTTTATAGGTTTCAACTTTGCCATCCACTTCAATCTTTTTCTTGTAGACCCATTCGCACCCAATAGGGTTCACGCCCTCTAATGCATCCACCAAAGTCCATACTTTTTGGTGTACATCGAGTTCATTTTAGATTATATGGCAGCTAGCCATTTGTCTGAGTCCCTATTCATGATAGCTTCCATATAGATCAGAGGTTCATCATTCTCAATGATTTGGGCTTCATTATTCTCAATAACGAATCCGCACCTCATAGGTGCATGTCACGCTCTATCAGACCTACAGATTGAAGTTGTGTGTTCTGATTATTTCTTATTTATGTATTTATTTAGTTGAGAAATATCTGTTTATTTTTTTTGAACTTCACTAAGTTCAATATTTCTTCCATTGCCTCTTTTTAGAATAAACTCTTTCTCCAAGAAAGTGGAATGCCTACCTACAAATATTCTTTGTTCAGTAGGATGGTAGAATAGATATCCCATACTATCTCTAAGATATCCTATAAATAGATATTTATGTACTTTAGCATCTAGCTTATGTCCAAAACTTTTTTGACATATGCTGGACAACCCCATATCTTAAGATACTTAAGATTAGATTTCTTGCCTCTTCATATCTTATATGGAGTGCTAGATATAGATTTAGAAGATACTCTAATCAAGATATATACTGCAGTCTCTAAAGCATAACCCTAAAAAAAAAATATGTAACTCTGTAAAGCACATCATGGATCATACCATATCTAATAAGGTACGATTCCTCCTTTTGGCTATACCATTTAATTATGGTGTATAAGGAGTCCATTTAGAGAGAATTATTTTTACTTTAAGATAGTCTAGAAACTCACTAGATAAGTATTCTCCTCTTCAATTAGATTGAATGATTTTTATACTCTTTTCTGTTTGTTTCTTATTCATACTTTGATACTCTTTGAATTTATCAAAAGCTTCAGATTTGTGTTTCATAAGATACACATATTCAGACCTAGATAAATCATTAGTAAATGTTATAAGAGTTTCCTCTTCTGGCCTGAGTTGACATAGGACTACATACATTTGTATGTACTAGTCCTAATAACTCATTTGTTCTTTTTCCATGTCCACTAAATGGAGTCTTGGTCATTTTACTTATGAGATACGATTCACAAGTTCCAAATGATTCATAATCATAAGGATCAAAAAACTTTTCTTTGTATAACTTGTTAATCCTGATCTCACTAATATGACCAAGCCGATAATTTCAAAGTAAAGTATTATTTAAGTCTTTCCTCTTACGTTTTCTATTTTCACCAACATAAAATATATTGTCATCCAAACATAGAGTTAACAAACCATTGTTAAAAATGCCATTGCATATTCATTAGAATATTTGATAGAGCAACCATTGCTCGTTACATCAAGATTATAACATTGTTTTAATAACAAGGATATATATATAATATTTCTAATGATCTTAGGCATATAATAATAATTTAACATTTCTAAGATCTTTCCAGAAGGTAATTTCAAAATATTTGTCCCTACAGCTTCCGCTTGGATGGACTCTCCTCCAATGCTGTAGAGTTCAAAGTCATCTTTTTTTAAACTCCTAATTTTCTGCAGCTCCTATAATAATTTGCAGATATGAAAACTGTAGCCGATATCCAATACCTAAGTATTTGAAATGGAAGAATTCAATGACAATATGGTATATATCTCATACATACCTTTTGGTGCATTATTTACATCAGTCTTCATAGTTGCAAGGCAAGCCTTGCAATTTCTCTTCTAATGACCTATTTTGCCACAGTAAAAATAGGTTGTCTGTCTGGAGGCCTTCTTCCCCTTCTTCTTATTTATGTCATCTTTTAGGTTCGGCCTCCTTTTTGAACTCTTTTTGCCTGCCTTCTTCTTAGAGATCCCATCTACAAAAACAAGAGGAGTCTTATCCTTCTTGATATGACTTTCTACTATTTTGAGCATATTTAACAGCTTATGCAAGAAAGTATTCAGTTTGTTTATGTGATAGTTCACGATAAACTAAGAAAATAATTTTGAAAGTGATTGCAAGATCAGATTCTGACTCAACTCCCCATCCATGATAAAATCTAATTGGCTTAATCGAGTGATTAGATCAATTACCATCAATACATGGTCTTGCATGGATGAACCTTCTGCCATCCTGGCATAGAATAACTACTTAGATATCTCATATCTAGTAGTTCTACTATGTTCTCCATAAAGCTCTTTGAGGTTCAGTAATATGGACTGAGTGTCCATGCCATCATGCTGTCTCTGTAACTCATTACTCATGGAGGCAAATATGATGCACTTGATAGTAAGAGAATCATTTTGCCATATCTTGTATATAGACTTTTCTTCCTCTGTAGCATCTTTTCCTAATGCCTTAAGATCAGGGGCATCAAGAATATAGGAGAGCTTTTCTTGTCTGAGTACTATTTTTAGATTTCTCAGCCAATCCACATTGTTAGGATCAGTCAACTTATTTGAATCCAAAATTGAACATAGTGAAACTGAAGAAGCTATTTAATCTACATAATTAAAAAACATTACATAAGCAAACAACTCATGATGACCTATATAATTAAATTAGGATATTAATTTAATTATATCTTTCACTATTTTATCGAATATCATAATCCTCAAATATGATAATCAAGAAAACCTAATTATTTTTCTTAGTGGGATTGAGATCTTAATTCCTTATAGAAGGTCTTGTGGTTGCATAACAAATCTTTTATAAGTTCAAAAGTAGAAAACTCTTTTCAATTGCATCTCATACAATTCTTAATATATTCTTGGCCTCTAAAATATTAATAGCCTTGTGTTAGCATAATAAACTGTAATGTTTTAGTTAAGTAGGATCCTTCATTTCTATATAGTCATAATGAAATATAACTGCCCTTGTGGTTACACAACAAAGCAATATATCCAAAATGCCGTAAGCATCATTATGCACTAGATCAATATTACATCAGTCTCCATAATCGATCTTGTGGTTGCACAACAAACCTATTATGGTTTATGACATAATAATGAACTAGCATGAAGGAAGGCCTTAATGTAGTGAATCAAAAGAATCCATTCGTTGAGCCGGCTCGATTCATAGTCGAGCTGGCTCGATAGCGTCTGGCCCAAGCATCACTTTCTGTTCACTTGAGAGAGCTAGCTCGAATTCACCTCGAGCTGGCTCATTCATACCCCGAGTCGTCTCGGCTACGTATCCGAGCTGGCTTGACTGCGTATCGAAGCTAGATTCCTATAGGAATACCTAAGCACCCAATCTAGAATTAAATCAATCAAATCAACTAGATAAGTGGGAGAGAGGTGGGGTTCCTCCATTGCTTTTCTAAGACACCAATGAATTGACCAGGTCAGACAATAGAACCAATTAGAAATTACGTTCTCTTTACCAATCATGAACCACTTTCTTAGACACTAATTAATCAATTAGACATCCAAATTGGTTCTGTTATTGGTTAATTAGACTACAACTTAATATAATTTTATAGAGAGCTTTAATTGATCTCTATGCACATTCTAATTCATAATATATAACATACATGAATTAATCATATCAATCATACCAATCAAATCAACATGTATTATCACTCTAGGACAACTATCATCACATAGTGAATATTTGCCATTATGCCAGAGCAACCTTACAGAATGATATACATCATAATCTAATTATGAATAATTAAACATAATCACATCACATTAATAATATGCTAAAATTTTAAATATGATCACATCAGATTTATAATTTTTGCCATTAAAGTATAAACATCATAACATATGATTTAATCTAATAAGGCTTGCTCTGATACCACTATAGGATTTGGTGTACAGAGTGAAAGCATAGATTTCAAAACAAAATTATGAGATCATAAAATCAAACCCAAAACTTAGGACCATCTTATTAGAATTTAAATCATATAATATGCATTTATAACATAAATTAGGATATTGGAACACACCACTAATCGCTTAATCCTAACTTGACCCTGATTGCCGGCAGTAGTCCATCAGAGGTTCCACTAGGTGCCCACGTGTTCACCCTTTAACATTGATCCACACATGGACTTGATCAAGACATCAATACCTCTGATTATTTTAATTAAAATTCTTATGCAAAAAACTTTAATAATTAGGGCAAAACCTTTCTTAGCCTTTGCTGTCATCCTTCTTGTCTACTCTTTCTTATCTTTCTTTTCTCCTTGTCTTCCTCTACAATCTTCCTAAGCCCTTATCCTAAAACAGACCTTTTATCCTTAATTAGAATTTATCTTAACAAGAGAAGAAGAAAGAAATTGGACAACTAGGGAGAGTGGTAAGAAAGAAAGAAGAGTTCTCAAAAATCCCATGGACTCCCGGAGCGCACCCCTATTTATAATGTACATAAGGGTGCTTCCACCAAATTCTCATGCCCTTTTCCTATCCTCATCTCACACCTATTCAAGGATCTCACACCCATCTAAAAATAATGCCACATGGAAGTAAGGAAAATTAAGTCCAAGAGTTGCTTCGTGCAGAAGGACTCTTTAGAAAATAATTCTTCCTTGTTTCTAGAAAGTCACATAGTTTCATTTGTCCTTGGCACTACCTATGAAGGGTTATGATCTGATCACAAGACCATCAAAGGTCCTCATTATGTCACCAATTTCAGATGGGGCATGGAGATAAGGATGGCGTGGAAAAGTCAAAGCTCTAAGGCATTTGACTTGGTCCAAGCGATGCCTACAGCCAAAGGGGCGGCAAAGACTCTTTGGTTATCCAAAAATTTGATAACCAACAAAAAGAATAACTAGTAGAAGAACTCTTCTATGCCCTCTCTTCATCTAAAATCATGTAACAAAATTTAAATGAAAAACAAAGGAAGACTTTGGCATCAAAACATATCCATGCGCCACTTGTCCCTAGCGCATGGACCAGATCCCATGTGCTAAAGAAAGAGAGTCTCTAGCATGTGGGTTGCATATTTCTTACACCCAATCTCTTGGTCAGCAAGCCAAGGGTCAACCCAGTTAGTTAGCCAAATTTTATTTGACTCAAATTGGATTTAATTAGTCCAAATTGGAACCTAATTTGAATCTGATTCGAATTTAGGTGCTAGGGTTTGCAATATATGCTAGTATATTCAACTTGCAAATATGATCTAATCTAATTAGATCCTTGATCAATTCTCTATGTGTGTGACCCATTGGGTTCCACATCAAGCCAGTAGTGGATCCGGATGCAATTTGATCTAATTTGGTTAGAACTCAACCAAACCAATTTAGGTCAAAACTAGCTAATCCAATTTGATCAATTAGAACACTTTCTGATTAACAATCAAATTAAATTCTTTAATTTGATTGAACTCATAAGACAAGATTGACATCTAGAAATATATCATGTCTACTTGGAAGATATGAAATTTTGGTAGAAATAATGAAAATATCCTTCAATGGAAATTACCGTGCAACAGGATCCTTCAATCATCCTGCATCCTAAATATGACTATAGATATGAAATCATGTTAAATCAATTTTCATATTCATTTTTCTTTCACTCATATGATGATGATTTGATTAATAAAATATTAGAAACTATTTCAAATTTTTATCATGCTTTGATCAAAGTCTTCCTGAATCATCATTCGATTGAAGCAAGTAGGATGCGATCTCCTCTTACTAGGAGTGATTAATTTCTTGTTGACCTACTCATAACCTCCATATGTAATCCACCATATCTAGATCATCCCGTACATGACTATGTCATGACTGAGTATGAACCAAAATATGGATTCATGCATACAACGTTCTATGATAGTTTTAGGTCAAAGGATTACATGCACAGCTCCCACTATGAGAACCATCTATTGACATGTAGATAAGACTTCATTAGATGTTCTCAAGTTGGATCTATTCAGTGAACTCATTCTCTAATGAGCATCCACATTCTTGTATTAGTGTCATACACAAATGATAGTGAGATCAATCATCCTCTCCATCAAGCATACATAGGATGTACCAGTCTTACCAAAAACATTGATCCCCAACTCAATGTTCCATTGATAGGAATATTTAAATTAGGATTTTAAGATTTTAGGTCTCATTGATATGATCTCATCATAATCCTAAAATCATAGCTCTAGTATATGGGGTTCATCATAATCTTAAATAAATAATTAAGATGCAGCATATGATGAAATAAATACCTTTATTTATTTAAAAATGTTTTTACATAAGCTTGGAAGATAAAAGAATAGCCCATCAAAACATAAATTTCGATTGGCTTGAGGGCATATTCCTTTCAGTAAGCTACCATTTTGATTTGAGCATTCTCTCGCTTTTCTTCTAGTAGATCGACATTTGCACTGAGATCTTGTAAGTTATTTTGTTCACTAAAAACTCAACTCGCACTGAAAGAAGTTCAAGCTCAACTAGGATGACTGCCTCTATCCCAAAAGTCAATGCGAAAGGAGTTTCCCACAATCTTTGAGTGGTTCTGTAAGCCTAGAGTAGATGATAGAGGTTGTCCATCCTCGTTCCTTTTGCTCTTTCAAGCCTTGCTTTTAGTCCTTGAAGCAGAGTTCTATTAGTTACCTCAGTCTCACAATTTTCCTATGGAAGGGCTACTGATATGAAGTGGTGGAAAATGTTCAAGTCTTTGCAAAATTTAGTGAATTTCGCTCCTATGAACTAGCATCCATTATCAGTGATTAATGTTCATGGTATACCAAATCTACAAACTATCAACTTCTAGATGAAGTTCTACACTTTGGCTTTGATGATCTTCATTAGAGATTCGGCCTCAACCCACTTAGTAAAATAATCTACTGCTACCAGCAAGAACTTTTGTTATCCCGATGCCATGAAAAAAGGCCCAAATATATCCATCCTTCATTGTGCAAATGGCCAAGGAACACCTAATGGCATGAGCTGTGAAGTTGGCTATCTTTGAATATTTGTATTTTTCTGACATCCATCATATTTTGTTGCATAATCCATCACATCTTGGTGCATTGTTGGCCAATAGTATCCCTGCCAAAGCAGCTTATGTGATAAGGATCTCGCCCCTAGATGATTTTTGCATATTTCTTCATGAACTTTCCTTAGAGAATAATCAGCTTTAGAAGGTCGTAGATATTTGAGGAGTGGTAAGGAGTACGATCTCTTGTACAGCTTATTTTCATATAAAATATAGCGGGAAGCTTGATTTCTCAACATCCAAGCTTCTTTATGGTCTCTTGAAATAATTTCATCTCTGAGATAAGAAATCAATGGATCAATCCAGCCAGACTCATAATCGACTTGCATTATTGTTGGGGTCCTTCCAAACTTGGATGTTACAGGACTTCAAAGAGGACATCTTTTGGCAGTTCATTTAGGGCTAAGGTGGCTATCTTAGAAAGGAGGTCAGCTCTGATGTTTTTCACTCTAGGGATTTGCTGAATTTTGAAGCTACTAAAGATTAGAATTAAATCTCTTACTTTTTCCAAATATTTCTTCATGCCTTCCTCCTGAGCTTCAAAAGTGTTACTGACTTGCCCCACCGCTAGTTGAGAATCACTATAAACCTTCAAATGCTTTGCTTCCATTTTTTTGGCTATCTTTAGCCTCGAGATTAGAGCTTCATACTCAGCCCCATTATTGGTAGTGGGGAACTCAAAGCACAAAGCATATTTGATCATAATCCCCTCTAGATTAATGAGAATCAGGCTTGCACCTACTCCTTATGCATTGGATGAACTATCAACATACAACACCCAAAAATTTTTAGGGAGATCAGTCTTTCCTTCAGGGGAGCTAGGAATATGAACTTCTTGGTGCTCTGGTTCGGTCGTATCTAGAATAGTATACTCTACTATAAAATCAGCTAGTATTTGAGCTTTAATGGATGGCTAAGGTTAAAAACGAATGTCAAATTTAGTTAACTCAATCGCCCACTTTGCTATTCTTTCGAAGGTATCTGGTCGATGAAGAACTGTCCTAATGGGTTGATTAGTAAGGAGAGTAATTGACTTCTGAACTTTAGCTTCTTCTCTAACCAGGATGGCTCCAATAGCTGCTGGAGATACAGCAAGGTACAAGAATAGCTCTTCTCTAGGTTCAGGCTTGGCTAGGAGTGGAGACGAACTAAGATAGTTCTTTAATTCTTCGAAGGTCTGCTGACACTCAAGAGTCTAGTTGAAATTCCTAGATTATTTGAGTACTTGGAAGAAGGGCATACAATTCTCCACCAACCTTGAAACAAAACAATTCATGGCCGCTACCTTGCCCGCAAGGTGCTAAACTTCTTTTATCATTTTTTTTGGGCAGTCATATCTTGGATGGCTTTGATCTTATCTGGGTTGGCTTCAATGTTGCGCCTTGACACCATGAATCCTAGAAACTTCTCCGAGGTTACTTCAAAAGCGCATTTTATAGGATTCAGCTTCATCTTGTACTTTAGAAGGGTGCTGAAGGTCTCTTCAAGATTGGCTATATGATTTGGTGAAGATTGACTTTTAACTAGTATGTCATCTATATAGACCTCCATATTGTGGCTGATCTACTTCTTGAAGATCTTATTTATTAGGTGCTGATAAGTTGCACCAACATTTTTAAGCCCAAAGGGCATGATCCTGTAACAATAAAGATCATAGTCAGTAATGAAAGTAGTCTTCTCCTCTTCTTCTAGTGCCATCCAAATTTGGTTATAGCTGGAGAAAGCATCCATGAAGGTGAGGAGTTCATGGCCTGAAGCTGCATCCACCAGTTGGTCAATCCTAGGTAGAGGGTAGCTATCTTTTGGACAAGCTATGTTAAAGTCTGTGAAGTTTGTGCACATCCTCTACTTGCTATTTGTCTTTTTAACGAGAATGACATTTGTGATCTAGTCTGGATAGAGTACTTCCTAAATGAATCCTGCTTTGAGGAGTTTGTCGACCTCATCCATAATAGCCTTCTACCTTTTAGGTGCAAAGCTATGCTTTTTCTACTTCACTGGTCGGCATTTAAGGTCCATGCCTAGATGATGCTCCATTACTTCTGCATCAATTTTAGGCATATTCATAGGCATCCAAGCGAAAACATCAGTATTCTTTTGCAAGAAGACGATAAGCTGCTTTCTGACTTTTTCTTTCAGATTGGAGTTGATCTTTATAGTGTGTTTCTTATTCTCATCATTCAAAGGGACCTTTTTGAGGTTGTTGATGGGTTCCCTCTTTTCTTTAGACAGATCATCATGGGCATCAAGCCCATCAACTAGACAAGGATTTGCTTGGCTTTTTCCTATAAGGTAATATTGTAGCATTACCGAGCTAGTGCTTGGTCTTGTCTGACCTCCCCGACTCCATGCTTTGTTGGAAACTTCATTTTCAGGTAATAAGTTGAAATAACAATCCAAAGTGCATTCAAATCTGGTCGACCAAGGTTTGCATTGTAAGCAAAGGGTACCTTTACCACTAAGAAATCGACTTGGGCTCTGGACTGCCTTGGCTTCTATCCTGCCACCACTGGCAATGTTATTATTCTTTCCACTGGCATTGTATCACCTGTGAATCCCACTAACTATAAGGTTATTGATCCCATTCTACTATTAGATATGGACATTTTAGAAAAAATATCATAAAACAAGATATCAGCAGAGCTTTCAATAATAATTAAAATGCAATATATATTATAATTGTCATATTTAAAGTGACTACAACTGCGTCATTATGCGGAAGTTGAACTCCTTAAGCATCTTCTTTAGTGAAAGTGATGGGTTCTTTTATCCACTACTTCTTTGCTTGCTTTGTCGACTTACTGGCCACCCCACATCGATGTCCCCTAGTAATAGAGTTGATGACTCCAATGGAAGGTTGATCTTCTTGCGATTCATTTCTCCAAGATGGTTCAAGCTGTGGCAGGGCCCTTGGATGATCTTCTCTTCTCTCCGTCCGGTGTTTGATAAACCAATCTAGCTGACCTCTTCTGATTAGTGCCTTGATCTCGTCTTGGAGCTCGATATATTCTTTACTATCGTGACTATGGTCATGATGGTAGAGGCAGTACTAGTTGGGATTGCACTTGGTTAGGTGAGTCTGTATCTTCTCCGACCCTAGCAACTGCTCCCTTATCTCCATTAGTGCTTGGATCTACGAAGCATTGAAGGAAGCATAGTTATTGAATCTTCTGATAGGGAAGTTCCATCAGATTCTTCAATTTGGATTTTCTTATTGATGAGCTCGAGGAGTTTGGGCTTGTCTGTGCTAAGGAGGAGTTTTGGAGCACAACCAAGCTTCACTCAACTTTTCTTTAGGTGCAAGCTTACTAGATTCACCTGCCTGCTACTCTCTCATAGCTTCATCATCCTTTTGATTGAAGGCTTCATCCACTTGGGTATAGCCTTCAACCTAGGCTAGCATGTCGATAAAGTCTCGAGGATACTTTTTCTCCAAGAAGAAAAGGAGATCATTCTTTTGAAGGCCGCCATTCAGTATGGCTATAGCAATAGACTGATCCAAGTTGCGGACCTCCAAAGCAGCAGTATTGAAGTGACTGACATAATCTTGGATAGATTCTTTCTTCTTCTACTTGATGTTAACAAGGGAGTTTGAACCTCAACTTTGGCACTGGCAATTGATAAAATGAGCCATGAACCTAGGGCTCAATTGATCGAAAGAGAAAATAGTACTCGATTTAAGGCTCGTGTACCAGTTCCTCGCTGCTTCTTTCAGAGTTAAGGGGAAGGCTCGATAGAGAATGGCATCAAAAGTGCCATGAAGCAGCATCATAATTCTAAAGGCTTTGAGGTGGTCAGTAGGGTCGGTGGTCCCATCATAAGTCTCAAGTTAAGGAAGCTTAAAGTTTGGTGGGATGAGCTCCTGCATGATTCTGGTAGAAAAGGGAGGATCATTGCAGACATCATTATGACAGATTGGGGCAGCATGGTGGAGCTCCTCAATCCATCGATTCATGTGTTGAAGCTTCTGATCGAGAGCATCATCTCGATCGAGGTCTTAGAGGACCACCGACTGTAGATAGAAAAAGTCTCCTTCGAAGAAGAATCATGATCAAAGCAGGGGCTCCCTGCTCTCTACTTCTCCTTCTCATGGGTTATAGGTCTGTTGACCTAGGTGGCCCTTCTCGATGCTGATTCTTGAAGTTCCGAAGGGGTCTATCCAACTAGACCACTATCGGGGCCTATTGCATGGTCTATACCATTTTGGTGAGGCCTTAAACTTGCTACATTAGTAGGTTGAACTACTCTAGATCCACCATGACCATTGGTAGAGGAGGTGGTGCTGGTGATGGAGCTGGGATGGATGAATCCGACTTGGATCTGGCGGCAGTAGGCTATTGGATGATTGTCTTCCTTGGGGGCATTTTTGGAGCAAAAGGAAATTAAATGGGGGTGGATTCAAAGGACTAAGAGAGGAAGAAGACAGATAGGATCGATTGGGCCCTCCTTTTAGAATAAGGGCTCAACGTCCCTTCCTCTAGTGCCAATCTTGTTGGTGCAAAAATTTATGAGAATGTCAGAGGTAGCTAAAGTTGGAAAGGCAAGGCCACCGATGGGACTTGCAAAATAAAGTCCAAACCAGAGGTAGGTGGCTCCAGCAGGATTATCCGATGCTCAAGTTAAATCTCGAGCCAACTGGATGGAGTGCTCAAGAGAATTAAAAATGGAGATGGGAGCTTAGAAGAAAACATATCTAGAGGGTCTTTTTTATAGATGAAGCTGGTAATAAATTGATGGTGATAGCCATACTTGCCTGCTAGTGGGCCGTTCAGGCCACATAGAGTTTGTTACAGAGAGTAGGATCTTTTATTGTGACTTGCCAGTCCATTGAAGATTAATAATTAAAGTTTGGATGGAACTATTATAGACAGTGAAGAACTCTACATGTTAGTGGCTTAGGAGTGGATCGAACTTCTCTGAGGTCATCTGTACGTAGGCTGATATCCACTATATTAGGGATTAAATATGCAAAGATGCCGAGGTCCTCCTATTATTTAAGCCTACTCGATCGACGTTCAGGATGTAAGATGGCTATCTTGCCTATCGAAAGGAGTTCGGTAGATGACTAGAGGAAGTTTGTTTGGAAGTCTTGAAGGAATCCAAATGAAAATCTAGTTTGCCACTGGAAGAAATTCGTTTGGACCAGGAGCTAGCGGGTAGCCATGATAGACGAACACCACCGGGATACTCTGGCGAGTCTCTACTCCTCCTCTAGAATTCGACCACTTTCGAGGTCATTCGTAAGTGAATAACTATCTGGGTAAAAGGTAAAGGTGGTAGGTTCGCTAATTTAGAATTATGGCAGGCTTTTCGGGGAGAAGTTCGAACTTATTCTGAAGATGAGGTCCCTTTGTCAATCTGGGATTACACATTCAAGGTTCTTGACATAGGAATGTCGAGATCCACCACCCGCAATGCGATATAGAAGCTCGTTTGAGGAGAAGCTCTGCCAACCAGTGATTCTTGTCTTGAGATCCAACTACGATGGTGGGACACAGCTTGAAGGATGTTGATCCAAAGATTGATTTTGATGATGACAAACAGTTTTTAGTATAAATTATAAAGTCTAACTATGTTTATGAGAATGTATAGTTTCGAAACTTCCAACTCGACATCTTAATGGAAATAAAATTAAGTCAAAAAGGTAAGTCTAGCCTCCAAACTATTTAGAGAAGAAAGGATCACAAACTATCTTTGGCATGCATGGCACGCAAACTAGGCCGACCCAGTCTGGAGCTGAGCCGAACTAGTCTCAGTGGAAACAGAAGACAGAAAGCACAGAAAGTAAAATTTTTAAGACCCAGGAGATTGAGCCAACCAAGCTATAAACTGAACTGACCCAGTGAGACTAAGCTGGCCCAGTCTGAAACTGAGCCGGTCTAGTGCCTGTAATGGCTAGTTTTTAGAACTGCAGCTTTTTCATCCCACAAGCTTCCCAACAACCATTTTCTCTTCTCCAATGGTTAGATGACTTCCAAAAATCTATGTTAGTGACTTGTAATAGTGAAAAATCTCTAAAATATATAAGAAAATACTTGAAACATTAAAAAATAGCTTTTAGAGAGATTATTGAGCATTCTTTGAGAAATCCAAAGAAGTGAGTAGAAAAAAAAAGAGGAGTGATTCTTAGATATTCCTTTATCCTTCTAACATCCTCACTTGGAGAGAAGCCAGGCCATTGCTATAGAAGATTATTTACTATTTTTCTCAAGCATTCAAAGAGAAGAAATCAAGCCAACAAGCCAAGCTCCTAGAATTTCTTCTCTTAAGCTTCAAAGAGTTTGTTTTTTTTTTATTTTGTTCATTGTATTTTTCATATTTGTTTCAACTTTCTTGGAGTGAGAAACTTGGGTTAGTCTAAGCCTTGAGTTGGATGATTGTAGTGGTTTGATTGGTAAGCCAAAGTGAAAACAATCGAGGTTGATTGTTAACCCAGAGAAAAATAATTACTTATGAGGTTTTGGTAGGTGATTCGGGGAAAACCAACTAGATTGATTTTGAGCCTAAAAAATAATCGTGTATGATTTTGGTTGGTGAGCCATAAAAAATCAACTGAATTTGATTGTGAGCTCTGAAAATAATTGGACTGTAATTCTTGTTGAGAATTATAGTTGAATTCCCAAGGGATATACTTAGAAAGTGGATGTAGGTGTTGAGTTTGGCACTGAACCACTATAAAATGATTTTGTTTGTGATTGTGTGCTTTTATTTCATTACTTTTATTCACTATACATTACATAGTTTATTTGATTTGGCACTTAAATAGATCAATTTACTTACATCTTAAGTTTAAAATTTGAAATACTCAATTCACCCCCCCTCTTGGATAGCCATCCTTGGGCAACAAGTGGTATCAAAGCAGGTGCTCTAATATTAGTTATTAACTTATAGGTCAAAGAGCTAAAGTTTTTATGGCCGATCCATTTGGTTCTTTGTTGAGTGAGGGACACTCAACCATTAGACCTCCTTATTTCAATGGCATAAATTATACATATTGCAAGGCTAGAATGAGAATTTTTATTCAAGCACAAGATTATGATATATGGAATGTCATACTCAATGGTCCTCATGTACCCACAATGATTGTCAATGATATATGTATATCTAAATCAAAAAATGATTGAAATGAGATAGATAAAAAGCTAGCTTAATTAAATACTAAAGCTATTAATATTCTATATTATGCATTAGATTATAATAAATTCAATAGAATATCAACATGTTTATTTATAAAAAAAATTTGGGATAGACTTGAAGTGACCCATGAGGGTACAAGTCAAATCAGAGAATCTAAAATAAATATGTTAGTCCATAAGTATGAGTTGTTTAAAATGGAACCTCATGTGACAATAAGTGATATGTTTATCAGATTTACTAAAATTATAAATGAGTTAAAAAGTCTTGGAAAAGACTATTCTAATAGTGATCCTATATATAAAATTCTTAGGTCCTTACCAAAGGCTTGGAATGTAAAAGTAACCATAATTCAAGAAGCCAAAGACCTTAGCAAGCTTGCTTTGGAAGAGTTAATTGGATCGCTCATGACACATGAGCTCAATATGAACCAAAGCATAGAGGAAGAAAAGATAAAGAAAAGAACCTTTGCACTCAAGTCATTGGCCATTGAAGAAAGCTTAAGTGACTCTACCAAGGATTCAGAAGATGATGAAAAAATGGTAAAAATTACATGAAGGTTCATGAGATTCATGAGAAAGAAGAAAAATTTTGAATCAAGAAGAGAAAAAGAAGAAAAGAATCAACTTAAAAAATATAGAAAGGACTTACCCCCACTGAAAAAATGCTCAATGAAATTAAAAAGGAAACCTATATTGGCCAATTGGAGAAATAGTGAGAGCTCAAATTCAAAAGAAGAGTCATTCTCAAGTGAAGAAGAAACAAATATATGCTTGATGGCTCAAAATAATGAGGTAAACATTCATAGTTTTGAATTTACATTTGATGAGCTTCAAGAAGCCTTTCATGACTTAATGAATAAGTACAAAAAGATAGGATGAAAAAATAAAGAATTAAAGAAATCAAATCTTCTTTTAGTTAATGAAAAGAATAATCTTTTAATTAAAAAAAGATATTTTGAAAAAAAATAATGCTTTAGCTAAGAAAAAAGAAGCACTTCTTAAATCTGAAAAATCTTTAGTTGAACAAAAGAATAAACTCTTAATTGAAAAAGAGATCATGAAAGAAAAAAATTCATTTGCTAAAGAAAAAACAATTGTAAACTCTAAAAAATCTCTCTTGGAAGAAAATACAAACTTAAGAAAAGAGATTGAAAGATTGAAGCGTAAGCTTAACAGGTTTACAATTGGCTCTCAAAAGCTTCAATCTATTTTAATCAATCAAAAAGATATTTTTGATAAAACTGGAATTGGATATAATTCTTTGAGAAAATAAAAATTTGTGAACAATATGTTTAGCAAAGCTTCATCTAAAAATCATTCAATTACATGTTTCAAATGTGATAAAGTAGGCCACAAAATTTTAGAATGTAGCACTAAGAGAATTGGCTATACTTTAATTAAACAAATTTGAGTTCCAAAAGGAACCATGTGCTCTAACCTCAATGGATCCAAGATGACTTAGGTACCAAAGATTAGCAAATGATTTTATAGGTTCTCCAAGCATCCAATGAAGTGAAAAGAGTAAATTTCTATGGATGCTTTGAAAATGAAAGTGGATAGGTGATGATACTTGGTAAAAGCTAAACTTATTTTGACATCACACCATCAATTATTGTTAAATTTATTTTGATGATCCATTAACATGTATGTATATTATGATTCCTCAATTTGAATAGTTTTCATTTATTGTCAAAAATTTAGTAAATTGAAAAATTTTGATGATCTCTCAAAGCTGGTAATAATCTTATACTTTGATCTTAGTTGATTTGATTAATTATCATACCACCAATTGGATGTCAAATAATTCAATGTTTATGTTGTTGATTTTGATGATGTTATTATAACTAATTATGATTGAAGATATATTGAATAAAATTAATTTATAAACTTTCATTATTAAAGTTTAAGAATAATTTAAAATATTAACATATTTATTCGATAAGCTGAATTTCTTAAAGAAATACTTTCAAACTCGATTGGTACCTTGAATTATAGCAAATACTTATAATGACAAAAAGAAGGAGAAATTTTGGTAAATGAAGAAAGTGAATTTAACATATTAAATTGCTCAAAATCTTGTGACATTTTTTTTCATAATATGATTTTAATTTGGTTATGAGACACAAAATTGATCAGGAGTAAGCAAGAAATGGACTTAAGAAATATGGCATATAGTAAGGGGGAGCAAAGTTTGAATAAAAATTAAACTCAATTGACTATAATATTAAGGGAGAGTTTAATGATTTTGGATTATTAAAGAAAAATTTACTCTATTGATTTTATTAATCACCTCCTTTTGAGTTATTCTTTTTGATGTTGTCAAAAAGGAGGAGAGTTATTATTGAGTATATGCTTAAGCTTAATTAGAATGAAGTATGTTCTTATTGTTTAGTGGTTTTATGATTTTTAAATATGTAATCTTATAGAAATACACTATACATTATTTGCATAGACTCAAAAATTTTGTCATCATCAAAAAGGAGGAAATTGTTGATCCAAAGATTGATTTTGATGATAACAAAGAGTTTTGAGTATAAGTTATAAAGTCTAAATATGTTTATGAGAATGTGTAGTTTCAAAATGTCAAACTCGACATCTTAATGGAGATGAAATCAAGTCAAAAAAGCAAGTCTAGCCTACAAATTATTTAGAGAAGAAATGATCACAAACTATCTTTGGCATGCATGGCATGCAAACTGGGCCGACCCAGTCTGAAACTGAGCTAACCTAGTCTCAATAGAAATAGAAGATAAAAAGCACAGAAAGTAAAATTTTCAAGATCCAGGGGACTAAGCCAACTCAGCTATAAACTGAGCCGACCCAGTCTAAAACTGAATCAGCCTAGTGCCTGTAATGGCTAGTTTTCAGAACTATAGTTTTTCATCTTACAAGCTTTCCAATGGATATTTTCTCTTCTCTAATGACTAAATCACTTCGAGAAGTCTATGTTAGTGACTTGTAATAGTGAAAAACCTATGAAATATATATGAAAATACTTGGATCATTAAAAAATGGCTTTTGGAGAGATTATTGTGCATTCTTTGAGAAACTCAAAGAAGTAAGCAGAAAAGAAAAGAGGAGTGATTTTTAGATATTCCTTTGCCCTTCTAACATCCTCACTTTGAGAGAAGCCAGGCCATTGCCATAGAATATCATCTACTACTTTTCTTAAGCATTTAAAGAGAAGAAATCAAGCCAACAAGCCAAGCTCCTAGAATTTCTTCTCTTAAGCTTCAAAGAGTTTGTTTTTTTTTTTATTTTATTCATTGTATTTTTCATATTTGTTTCAAGTTTCTTAGGATTAGAAACTTGGATTGGTCCAAGCCTTGAGTTGGAGGATTGTAGTAGTTTGATTGGTAAGCCAAAGTGAAAATAAATCAGGATTGATTGTTAGTCCAGAGGAAAATAATTACTTATGAGGTTTTGGTTGGTAATCCGGGAAAAACCAACTGGATTGATTGTGAGCTCAAAAAATAATCGTATATGATTTTGGTTGGTAAGCCAGAAAAAATTAACTAAATTTGATTATGAGCCCAAAAAATAATCGGACTATAATTCTTATTGAGAATTATAGTTGAATTTGCAAGAGGTATACTTAGGGAATAGATGTAGGTGCTAAGTTTGGCACCAAACCACTATAAAATGATTGTGTTTGTGATTGTGTGCTTTTGTTTTATTACTTTTATTCACTATGCATTATATAGCTTATTTGATTTGGTACTTAAATAAATCAGTTTACTCACATCTTAAGTTTAAAATTTGAAATACCCAATTCACCCCCTCCTCTTGGGTAGCCATCCTTGGGCAACAAAGGAGATCTAAATAGAAGGGATTTTGACCAACTTCAAGGTCAATCAGGCTAGGTTGCCCAGGGGTCAAATACTTTGCACTTCCGCTAGTTAGGTGACTTCTTTCACCATCTAAGTTCATCTGAAAGGAGTTCGACTAGAGAAAGTTCAGCAGAAGGAGTCTAGTAGGCGATTGGAAGGAGTTTAGCTAGTCGATGTTCATCATGCTACCTATAAGCTACACTATGTCTAGGGTTTTGGGGCAAAATTAAAATACTAGAAGTTGTTTAAAAAAATAATTGATTATGAACCTACCCATAGATGTACATGGATTGTCTGGCCAAAGTTGAGCTTGAAGGAAACAACAGATTTTTTGATCGCAAGATGCATCTAATCAGATCATATTTGCAGTAAAATAATTTTAAAATTTTTCTATGATTTGATTAGATCTGAGAACTCTCAGATCTGATTAGACTGATCTAAAATTACAAGTAAAATAAAAATGAAAATAGTGATAACAATTATCACTTGATCGGAGAAACTGTTTACCCGTTGTGATGATCTGATGACTGATCTGAGGTTTTAATTGAGCCACACAAGCACCTGGCTTCTATCGATGTTCACTCGAGTTAGATCTAGAAGTCTCCTTCTTTTCGATCTGATCTTCAAAGATCAGATCTGATGTCTTCCCATAGAGCCTTCAAATCAAACTTTGAGGGCTACGCATTCATCTCACGAATACCATCGTCTCCCATTAACCTTCGTGCCAATGGAACTTGATCTTTGCTCATAGATTTTGCCCAACTCATGGGCATGGAGAAGAGGAAGAGGATTAGATGAGGGAGGTGAGGAGATGGAGATTTTAGTAGGGCTATGCCATAGAGAAATTTCTACACATAATAGCTTGCGTAGGGCCCTTTAAATAGACCAAACCAAGAGTCGCTTCGCATGTGACTTTGAATAGGTCAAAGCCAACATGCAGAAGGACTCTCCCATGGTCTCCATGCCCTACACCCCCATTTTTGTAGATTTTTGTCACACAAAAATAATGAGAAATGGCATGGAACCCATTAGGATATGAGAAAGTTGGTGCAGATAACATCTCTCCTAAAAGTTTAAACAATTCAAACTTCTTTGACCCATTCAAACACTTTGAATGGATAAACACCAACTCAATCTATCCTTATCCACTAGGGGTGCGCTCCATAAGGGGATGTGTGCCCTCTCTTCCTCATGAGCTCTTCTGGGGGCTTTTGCCCCTAGAAAATCTCCATGGGGCGCACACCTCATCCTTCAATTCCTGCAAGACCAGGTCAATCTTTGACCCTTGTCTTATTCCTATCTCATGGGATTTAAGACAAGCATTTTTCAAGTCCCATCCAATGGATTTATGTCAAGTCCTAATCAAGTTAGAATAAGCCTTGATCAGATCAAGACTTGATCCAGTTAGATTAAGAAAAATCCATCTAGAATTTTTGGGATAGGCTTGTCCAAATTTCATCTCATGATTTTAGGACAATCCCTAATTTGGCAAAGACAATCCTTGTCTTGTTCCTGTCTTATAGAATTTAGGACAAGTCTTAATCAGGTCAGGATAAGGTCTAGTCAGATCAAGACAAATTTCTATAGAGTTCCCGGATGAGTCTTATTCAAATAGTTTCAAAAATTAGCAGGTCTTGTCCTATTTCCATCCAATGGATTAGGAGAAGCCTAGATCAGGTTAGAACAAGACTTGTCTGATCTGGACAAGTTTGAGTTAGACTAAGATAGAGCTATAAAAGGCTCTCGAGTGAGTCAAATCCAATTTGGCTCAGTCAAGATGAACCAGAAAGATGATAGAAGGAGAATATTAGGTTCAATCATGTGCTAGCATGATTTTCTTGAACCTAATTGGATCTAATCCAAATCAATCAAATTGAGTTAGCGCAATTGATGACATCCACACCTAAGCTCTTATTTGTGCGATCTAGTTAGGATCAGTTCTATATAGTAATGAGACATATCATGATCTCCATCATCGACATCATCGAAACATCTTTCGATGGACCAGAACTCTTTTGATTCATCCAATTAATTGTCGATCATCTAGACAATTCTAATTGATCCCCAAATCCACCAGTGACACCTAGTAGTATGAGATGGTAATCTATTAGAATCAAAAAATGAACCTCTCGGTGCACCTACCTGTGTGATTGGGTTCTTCTATCATAAGTCCCGACTGGATTAGGATTAAGGTGAACTCGTCCAACCCAACACCTATCATATGAATGAATCTTTCGATTCGAGTCTAATATGGAATACTAATAGAAACTCCTTTCTATTATTTCACACTACCATGGCCATGAGTTTTAGGACTCGATCTCATGATCATCATAGGATCACTCCTCCTCTACCAAGGTTGATAGATCCCATCTTGGTGCGATCTAATTCCTACAATGAACATGCTATAGCTAACATACACCTCAAGATTCCGAATGGCTAGGAGATCGAGTTATGGTGCAGCCAAATTATAACACCTTCAAGATGAACTATCGATACACCTCAGGTTAAAGAACTAGACACATGCTACAGCATCGAGCTAGTCATCGACAAAAAGGTAGGCTCCCTTATGACTGCTCAAGGTGGTCACGCTTAGTACCCTTGTTCTCAATAAGTGCCTATACTCTCGCTCCGGTATCTCCACAACATAGACTCAAGACTCATTTATCTTGAGGAAGTGATCATACGTTGATCTTCCAGATCAATCACCATCCTCGTGATGATCCTATAATCGAAAGTAGTTTATGAGTTAATTATGATAACTCATACCTTAAATTCTCAACTCTTGAGAATATATGTTATCATGCCTACTAACTCAATGGATATATCACAAACACCTTATACATAATGTTACAGAATAAATAATGTTTTAATTTATTTTAAGTTAAAATTATAAAAATGCTTCTAAAAAATATTTAACAAGTGTCGGCCAATCTGTCTTCTACGGAACACATCTAACAAACTTTCACTTGATCTAAAGCTAATTGACTACAAATCTAAGTCCCATCTTCTCAAGGTGGGCTTGGATCTTCTGCGAGCCTTAAGTCTTCGTCAGTTGGTCAATCATATGGTTTGTGGAGTTGACTCTCTTAACCTCGATATGTTCCTTCTCGAAGTAATCATGGATGAGGTGGAACCATCTTCTTGGAACTCTTCCAACTTATTGTACCACCATTGCACAGGAACAAACTTCTAGATGTCGACTTTTGAAAATCTATATCAGATATAATGTTTGAGTCTGCATACCTCTAGACCTAAAGTTCATCATGCTGAACCTCTTCAGCACTTCCTTTATGTGAAAGACCCAGCATCATCTTCAGTCTATCCTTATAGACCTAAAATGAAGGATCTCTTACCTAGGTCTTTCAGAGAAAATTTCTTAAATAACCATACTTTGACCTATGTCAGCATGAAAATATCATTTTCAATTAGGAGGATGTCATCCATATATGATATGAGGAGGACAACAACACTCCCACTGACCTTCTTGAACATACTTGATTACTCATCGTTCTTGATGAAACCAAACGATTTGATTACATCAAGCATTCCAACTCCATGATGCTTGCTTAAGTCCATAGATGAACCTTTATAGCTTATAGACCTTTGTGATCACCATCACTAGATATAAAAATAAAATGGCTGTTCCATAAATATCTTCCTCAAAATATCCATTTATGAACTCTATTATCACGTCCATCTGCCATATTTCACGATTGAAATATATTGTAATGGCAAGCAATATGCGGATGGATGGTCACAGGGAGAAGGTATCCTAATACCCTTTCACCACTAGCCAAGCCTTGAATATCTCTACATTCCCATCTGCACCATCTTTCTCTTGGAGATCCATTTACACTTAATAGATACTATACCTTCAGGTGAATCTACCAAGATTCAGATTTGGTTTGAGCACATCAAGTCAATCTTTGACATCATTGTCTCTAACCAATTCTTGGAGTTAGTATCTGATATCACCTCATCATAGGTTCTAGGATCATCACCATGAACTCCATTTTTTGTGAAGAATATTTTCTTTACATCCTCCAAAATAGTACCTAAGTACCTTTAGGAGGACAAAAAATTCTATTTGACCTACGAGGTGGATGAGGTAGTGAATTGTAGATCGGCTTAGACTAACTGGGTTCCTCAAGTTTCTTGGCTCTTTGCTCTTTGGAGACTTTCTCCTCGAGCCTAATCTATCTTCCAATGCCACCATCTTGAACAAACTATTTTTTAAGAAAAATGGTGTCAACCCACAATCACATTATGGTCTTTCAAAAGATAGAAGTAATACCCTAATAACTCTTTAGGATATCCAATAAATCAAGCTTTAAGAGACCTAGACTCTAACTTGTCCGCCACTGGACAACCCAAATTTTGAGATAACTCAGACTTGGCTTCTTACCATGCCATATCCCATATGCAGTGGCAGGAATAGTTTTAGATGGAACCCTATTTAGTAAATAAATGCTATCATTAAACTATGTCCTTAAAAAAACTTAGGAAGGTCCGTAAAGCTCATCATGGATCGGACCATATCTAATAGGATCCGATTTTTCCATTCTAAAAATTCATTAAGTTGAGGTGTTCCAAGTGAAGTCCATTATGAGACTATGCCATTGTCCTTGAAATAATTCAAAAATTTCCAACTTAGGTATGCACCACCTTGATCTAACTGAAGAACCTTAATAGGCTTTCCGGTTTGCTTTTCTACTTCATGTCTGAACTCTTCGAACTTCTCAAAGACTTTAGACTTATGTCATATCAAGTACACATACCCATACCGAGATAGATTATCGATCAAGATAATAAAGTGGTCATAATTGCCTCTAGCTAGCACATCGAATGGGCTACACACATCTATATGTACCAAGGCAAGTAGGTCTGTGGCCCTTTCCTCATGTACTACAAAAGAAAGCTTGGTCATTTTGCCTTGAAGGCATGATTCATGAATCGGATATGACTCAAAAGTCAATGGACCCATTAGTCCAGGTTTCTCGAATTTGTTAATCCTATCTTTAGCCATGCGACCTAGCTTTAAAGTGCCATAGATACCTTCATTAATATTATCTCTTGATCATTTTGATCCTATGGCACTCACATTTTGCTTGATAGACTTAATGACGAGCATTCCATCAGAAGATCCTTCTTCCTACTTGTTCTTCAGGCTGGCCAGGTACCCATGGTAGTTTTACTTCCAATGACCATCAAAGTTGTAGTGAAAACACTTTTCCTTCTCTACGATCTTCTTCTTCAGCTTGCCCTTCTTTTTTCCTCAATTTTCTACTTTTTTATAGACTTTTTCTTCTTTTCATAAGATTTTCTCTTAGAAGAAGTCTGCCCTGTAGCCAAAACTGAGTGCTTCGAACTCTTTAAAGTTTGCTCAATAGTAACCACCATATTCATTAACTCGGCCAAGGTGCACTGGAGCTTATTCATATGGAAGTTCATGATAAACTGCCTATGCGAATCACTCAAGGATTGCAGGATCACATCAATCTACAAATCCTTGTTCATCAAGACATCAAGCTCTTCTAGATCCTTGATCATTACTAGGTAATGATCTTTGATCGACTACTCATCATGCATCCACTATGCCTTAAATAGTCTTCTAGAGACTTGATAATGCACTATGCAACTCTGATCACCAAACAACTATTGCAGGTGCGCCAATATTTGGCGAGCAATCATAATGTCTTCATGTTGGCACTACAACTCATCTAATATTGAGCCCAATATGTAGCACCTAGCTTTGTTATCATTGTCCAACCACTTTTCATAAGACACTCTCTGATTCGTGATCGAACGTGCTCGTAAAGTAGGGTTGGTCCTGGTCCAATACATAGGTCAGTCATTTCGAATCCAAAATAATTTTGAAGTTCTTTAGCCAATCCTTATAAATTGGTCTGGTCAACTTGTGGGTATCTAGGATTCGAGCTAAGGATTTTGATGCAGACATTTTCTTATAGAGAGTCAAAGTTTCTAGTTAGACTTATAATTTGACTCAATCAATTTATTTAAAAATTTTATTTTTAAATAAATTAGGCTTCCACTATTTTCTCGGATCCCTACACTTCTTTGCCAGAGATGCAAAAATCTTCACAATCATTGATTTCTAGTGGGTGGTATGGTTCCACCGACTGGCTCACCACCTCACCTAATAGTTATTGGTGATGGATCAGCCAGTGAGTGGACAACTCTTATCCAATAATTCTTTAATCATGGTGCACCCAAATCTGATCTCTAATTTATGAAGCTCACCATGCCTGAAATATTTCTCCATTTCTTAGTTAAGTCAAATCCATCATTTGCATGAATTGGATTTCTGATTGGATCCCTTATCGTATCCAAAATATTGAGCCCAATCCATCTTCCAATCCATAGCATCCAATGTCTAATAGATATGGTTGCATCTTTTTGGTACAACTGAACCACTATATCCAGCCAAGAACAGTCAACCCTAGGAAGGGGCTGCACATCTACAATGATGAAGGACCTAGAATTTAATATTTTCTTAGAAAGATTTGATTTGATCTCTTAGACTCAACTAGTCATAACATTTATGACTAACCTAGTGGCATGGGTTAGCTCAAATCATTAGCCACCTCAAATCAGAACTGAATCGACTCAATCGACCAGATAAGTAAGATCAGTGGGTGGAATATGCCATTAACTCACCGTGAATGCATTCAGATTGAGTAGCTTCCAATTAAAGACCACTAGTCATATCTGCCATACTTACCTTAGACACCGACTTGTCTGATCAGAATTGATCGGGTTAGCCTACAATCCAGGCTCAAAATATGGAGTCAAATTAGGTCTTAACTTGATCGACCACATGTGACTATGAGTTGATCTTGACCCAAACTTAATCTTATTAGGCTAGTCAAATCTAAGCACTCTTGATCTCACCTAATCAACTCTTGATTCAATTTGATCAACTGTTAGACCTAATTGAGCTACCCACATCCGAACCCATGATTTATGAAGGTATCTTAGATTTAAAAATTCATAATTTTTAGATCTAATTAATTTCATAAACTTAATTCTTAATTAAGTCTAAGGGTTTAATAACAAAACATGCATAAAAAATCCTAAAGTTTTAGGATCTAAGATTTTGCAGAAAAGTAAGTTTTCAATTTTTGATTAAGGGCAAATGCGTAGCACCCCTACACGCCATAAGAGTACCCCATCAAATGAGAAGAGAGGATCTTTAAACCCTTCTTACTCTTATAACTAGATGGCTAAGGAGAATGCCTTAATCAAAAATATAAACTGTACCATAAAACTATTAGATCTAAAGCATATAACTGTTACATGATTTAAGATCTAATCTATACATATTTTGCATACATCTTATGTATCAAATTTAACATTTAAATTTACTTTTAAGATTTGATTATATTTGATGTAATATCTAAAAATAAAATTTTAAATGATCTCATCATAAAAATTTTTAATCTAGACTACTCATGGCATAGATCTATGAAACTAGTCAAGACATGCATTGCATATACCATACATATAAAAATTTTAAATGCATCTCATACTTTCAAATCTAATTATATCACATATAATATCTAAAATTTAACTAATCTAATCACATAATATTCAAAAAATTAAATGAATATGTCATAAAATATTTGATCTAAACTATGAGATTGAACTAGCTAAAGATCTAGTCTAAACATGTGCTGACTATATCATATATATCAAAATTTTAAATTAGATCTTATATTTTAGATCTAATTACATCTAATATAACATCTAAAATTTAAATGATCAAATAATAAAAAATTAAATTAGATCTAATCTAAAACATATTTGAAAACTATCATGATATGGAACAACAGATCTAGACAAGAACATGCATTGTATATGTCATACACATATATTTAAAATATGCAATTTTTTATTTTAGATCTGATGACATCCTATGTAACATCTGAAAATCAAATAATCAGATCATAAGAAATAATTTTAGATCAATCTAAAGATAGATTTGGAAGTAGCAACCTGGCTTTAATATCAGTTAAAGAAAAAATTGGATTTTTCTACCGCAGGATGCATCTGATTAGATCAGATTTACAGCAAAATAATTTTAAAATTTTTTTATGATCTGATTAGATCTGAGAGTTTTTAGATCTGATTAGATTGATCTAAAATTAAAAGTAAAATAAAAATAAAAATAATAATAACAATTATCACTTGATCAGATAGATTGTTTATCCATTATGATTATTTGATGATTGATTCGAGGTTCTAATTGAGCCATGCAGGCATCTAATTGAAGGAACTAGATCTAAAGTTTTATAGATAAATCTTAAAAACTTTTCAAGATCTTGCAGTAAAAGATTTAAATAAATTAAATATTTATTTAAATAAACTTATAAATACTTAGATCTCAGATCTATTATATGATCAAGATATGATATTAAATCAAAAATTAAAATAAAATAATAAAGTAAAATGTTGATCAAATTAACCTAGATCTACACTATATCAAATGCAGGTATGAAGTTAATAGATTAGATCTATTACCTAAGTAAGTTAAACATTCTAACTTACTAATCTGGACTTGAGGATGAAGTCACGAGCTGCACATGCATCCGACCTCTAGGGGTCGTCTACATGAGCCTACTATCTCTGATCTGAAGTTCAATGTAGAAAATCAGCACAGCATGCTAGTATTGTGCTGATTCTTCTTCGACGGTCAATCCGATGCTTCTTTCTTTAAAATTTAGATTCTTCAAATTAGAAAAAGTAAGGTGAGAGTTTACTTATCTGAGACTCTCTCAGAAGAAACTAAAAAAAAAGGAGAGATTGAAAATAAAACAGCCCTAAAAGAAGATCCTCTTCTTTCTTTTCTCTCACCTAGACACCTAGTTTGGTGCCTATGGAACCCCCATGCATAAGGACCTTCTTTCTTTGATTTTTGTACACCCCAAACCTCTCCCAAAGCTCTGTATTTCATAAAAAAATTAGAACAAAATTCATCCAATAAATAGAGAAAAAGAAGAATTCAAGTTAGATCAAAATTCTAGACTAGGAATATCCAAACATAGGAAGTTGTTTGGGCGCCCAACTCCTGGGCACCTCCTCCACAATTATTGGCATGGAACAGCAAGGGAGGGTGCATCAAAAAGGAGATTATTATCATGGAATAAGAGAATAATTAATTAAAAGAGGGGGTGGCACTCAAGGGAACATATTTTGGTCAACAAGGATTCTATGTCAAAGAATCCTTAGCAAAATTAACTGCTCTTTTGACTTGGTCTTCCAACAAATTGCCTTATGAGAAAAGGAGGAGAGAAAGAGGGTATGAGAAACCATGGGAGTAAAGAATTTTTACGTAAGAAACAAAATAAAAAGGGCATGGGGCGTGAGGATTAAGTGGCGCAAGTGATAGGGAGTCCTAGTCACACTAGGACTCCTATTTTGACTTGGTCAAATAAGATCTTTTAACCAAATAAAATCAAGATTAAACCAACCCAATTAAATAAGATCCTAACCTATTTAAAAACTTAATTAAATTAGATTAAATTAAATTTAATTTTAATTTATTTTCTAATCAAATTAGAAAATTATGTTAATCTAAGTCCTAGTTAGACTAGGACTAGTTTTTTCTTGTACTTGGCTTATCCAATAAACCAATTGGACTTTATCCAATCAAGCCCAAACCAAATCTAATTAAATTATATTTAATTAAACTTAATCTTAACCTATTGTCTTAATCAAATTAAGTCAATTAGCTATTTAATTGCTAATCGATCCTCCTGTAACACTTGCACTAGGTTAAACACCAATCGTATTGATTGTTTAACCCTAGAACGATTCTTAATCGTTGATCAATCATCCGATCAGATCGTAAGCTATAATATGTGTGACCTCATAGGTTTGAACCAAAGCTGATAGTATAGGAGTAAATTTTTATGCCAATTGAAGTGACCATCTAGCAATGATACTCGATGGCTGGATAGGTCGAAGATGTAGAACACCATCCTTAGAACCCATGCGGATATAGTTTCCATATAATTCATCCCCTTGACCATAATGCTCACAGGACACCTCAGAGTTCAACTGTCAACTTTGATCAAATTATCCACATTGTATTTCAAAATATTAAATCCAACTGATGGATTACTCTAGCCAAGATTTTGCTATATTGAAATACAGTGATACATTCTTCTCCAACTCTTGGAGTGGTCAATTCCATCTTAATCACACTTCGACTTTGCAAGTACTTAAGTATGCCCAAAAGTCTTTCATTGCTGAATTAGAAATTCAGTTAGTTTGGTACCAAAGCACAGTGAGTTGCTTGCAAGTCACTGAGGTGATCTCAGGTCTAAGGGATACTTATATCTATATCCCATCAGAGACATTCTCGACAGTAGAATGCTCTAGAGTTAGTCACGTTCAATGATGATGTACCCATATATTTTACCTGTATGCCATAGCAGTTTCTCCACACTCCTTGGTTAAGAGGACAACCAACCTATATGGCATATAGCGACCTATGTTCGATAGATGCTGTTGTCCTAATTAACAATCTATCATTTGGTCACGAACAAATTTAAAGACTAATCGATAAATCCTCTCTTTATCAAAACTAAACAATCCTAAGGACTTCATCACAATAATGGAGTTCATTAGAAGATGTAAACTTATGATGAAAAAGATGCCAAAATATTTTTATTAATTAATAAATTGATTATAATTATAAAATAGCTCAATCGTCAATAGGCTGATGATTAACTTTGAAATACAATTTCTAACAACTTCCACTTATCCTAAAGCCAGTCGACACAGTATCTAATACCCATCTTTGACTTATGGTTGTTGAACTTCTTGATTTCTAGGGCTTTAGTGTAGGGGTCGGCTAGGTTCTCCTTTCTGTCAATCTTTTGAAGGTCGACGTCACCATAATCCATGATTTCACGAACCAAATGAAAGCAGCGCAGAATATGCTTTGTCCGCTGGTGTGCCTTCAGTTTCTTTGCTTGAGCTATGGTGCCAGTGCTATCGCAGAAGAGTAGGACTGGACCGTTAATGGAGGGTGCTACTCCAAGCTTAGTGATTAACTTCCTCAACCACACAGCTTTCTTTGCTGCATCTGATGCTGCCATGTACTCTGCTTCACAAACAGAGTCAACCACTGTATGCTGCTTGAAATTTTTTCAGCAGATGGCTCTACCATTTAGAGTAAAGATATATCCCAACACACTTTTACTATCATCATAATCAGATTGAAAGCTGGAGTCTGTAAACCCCACAAGCTTTAGATCTGACTCACCATAAACCAACCATTAGTCCTTAGTATTTTTCAAATACTTAAAGATGGTTTTAACCACCTTCCAATGATTTTCTCCAGGATCAGACTGGTGTCTACTCACCACTCTTAGTGAGTATGCCATGTCTGGTCTTGTACATATCATTGTATACATAATAGACCCCACTACCAAAGCATATGAAATTCTACTCATACGCTCTCTCTCTTTAGAAGTTGTCGGACAATCCTTCTTAGAGAGAAAAATTTCTTGGCCTATCGGAAGATAGTCCTTTTTGGAATTCTCCATGCTAAACCTTTTAATCATAGTTTGTATGTACGTGGACTAAGATATACCAAGCATCCTTTTAGATCTATCCCTATAGATCTTCATCCTTAGGATGTAGGATGCTTCATCCAAGTCCTTCATGGAGAACTGTAATGACAACTTTCCTTATAGTATGGGGATATCATTTTCGATTAAGAGAATATCATCCACATACAAAATAAGAAATACCACTGCTGGACCATTTGCCCATTTGTAAATGCAGGGTTCTTCTCCATTCTTAACGAAGCCATAAGTTTTGATCACTTTATCAAAATGCATGTTTCAACTCTGAGATGCCTGCTTCAATCCATAAATGAATCTCTAAAGCTTGCATACCTTAGACTCATCTGTGGATGTGAATCCTTCAGGTTGTATCTTATATACCTTTTTGGTCAGCTCTCCATTTAGGAAAGTTGTCTTCACATCCATCTGTCAGATCCCATAGTCCAAATGGACAACAATGGCAAGCATGATCCAAATAGACTTAAGCATTGCCATAGAGGAGAACGTCTCATCATAGTAAATATCATAATGTTGACGATACCCCTTGGCAACCAGATGGGCTTTATAGGTCTCCACCTTTTCGTCTGCCCTTCTTTTTTTTTGAAGATCTATTTACATCCAATGGATTTAACCCCTTTAGTTGGGTCAACTAATGTCCATACATCATTGACCTTCATGAAATCCATTTTGGATCTCATGGCTTCTAGCCATATCTCAGAGTCGGATCTCTGCATCGCATCCATATAAGTGATCAGATCCTCATCGTTCTCATCGAGTTTGATGGGATCGCCATTCTGAACCAAGAATCTATAGTATCTATTCGAATGGCATGGTACTCTATCGAATTGCCTTAATGGTGTGGGTTCACTAGGCTTCGGATCTGATCTGATCAAATCTAACTTAGGTTCAACATTCTGTATCGGACTTTCTATCTATTGAACTTCATCAAGTTCAACCTTAAACGTAATAGTTCCTTCACCAAGAAACTCTTTTTCCAAAAAGATTGCTCTAAGGCTGATGAACATCTTTTGTTCATCAGCATGGTAGAAATAGTATCCTTTGGTCTCTTTTGGGTATCCTATGAATGTACACTTGTCAGACCTAGGTTCAAGTTTGTCTGTAACTAACCATTTGATATAAGTCGGGCACCCCCAAACCCTAAGGTGTGAAAGTGCTAGTTAATGTCCTGTCCATATCTCATATGGGGTTTTAATTACAGACTTACTTGGAATCCTATTTAATAAATAACAAGCCGATTCGAGTGCATATCCCCAGAAGGATATCGGCAAGCTGGCAAATCCCATCATGGATCGGACCTTGTCTAACAAAGTCCGATTCTTTCTTTTAGACACACCATTATGCTATGGTGTTCCAGGAGGAGCCCATTGAGAGAGAATTCTATTCTCTTATAGATATGTGAGAAACTCACTAGAAAGGTATTCTTCTCATCGGTCAGATCGAAGAGTTTTAATACTCCTTCCAGTTTGTTTTTCTACTTCACTTTGGAATCGTTTAAATATTTCAAAAGAATCCGACTTATGTTTCATCAGATAGACATATCTATATCTGGATAGATCATCTATGAAAGTGATGAAGTAGATATATCCACCTCTGGCACTTATGCTCATTGGTCCATATACATCAGTATGTACTAGACCTAAGAGCTCATTGGCTCTCTCATCTTTTTCAGTAAAAGGTGACTTAGTTATTTTACCAAGAAGACAGGACTCACAGGTTGGAAGTGATTCACAATCATTGACTTCGAGGATTCCCTCTTAAGTCAACCTATTTATCTTGTTCTTGTTTATATGACCTAGCCAATAGTGCTATAAGTAGATATTTGATACACTATCTAATCTAGGATGCTTGCCACTAGAATAGACTTCATTAATAGATTATGATAACATATATACATCATTATTCAATTGCCCATAGAAAGCAGTAACACCATTCACAATGACATTACAAACTCATTCCTTTATTGAAATTTCATAATTGTTCATGGCCAAAAGGCCTACAAAAATAATATTTAAAAAAAAACTAGGAGAGAAATGACAATCACTAAGAACAATGGTATGAGATTCAAATATAAGTTTCAAAATTTCTAAAGCTAGAACTGGAACTGGTCTTCCATCTCCAACGTTTAGGAATCTCTCACCTTGCTTGAATCTTCTACTAACCTACAACCCCTGCAACAAATTGCAAATATGGTCAGGGCTATCGGTATCCAATACCCAATCAGTAATATCACAAATAGAAAAATTGCAAGGAGTTATCATATAAATACCTTGCCCAGCAACAACTTGCTTCTTTCTCTGCCTGTTTGGATTCAGGGAGGCATTGTACTAAGGATAGTTTCTCTTTCGGTGCCCTCACTTCTTGCAAAAGAAGCATTCAGCTTGACTCTTATTAGGCTTGATCTTCCAAGTCTGGCCCTACCCTGATGTCCCAGTCTAAACTTGCACCTTCTTTATTTTCTTCTTCTTGTTCTTCTTTCCTTTTCTAAAGGGTCGAGAACCAGAAGATGAACCTCCCACTAAGTTCACCGACTCTTTATGGAGCTGGTGATCCTTTCCAAAGTTTTGAAGTAACCCCAGTAAGTGATGGTAGATTACTTCAAGCTTTGTCATTCTATAATGAGTAACAAAAGGGAGATAGGACTTTGGCAGCGAGTTCAGTATTGCATCTTTCCCAAATTATTCATGCAAGGGAAAGCTGAGTTTGCTTAGGTGCTCTATTAGCTCGATCATATACAGTATATGATCAATGATAGAGTCTCCATTCCACATTCTAATATTGAAAATGGTGCAACTAGTCTTGTGCCTCTCAATGTCATTGGGTGTGCCAAAAGAATCCTCCAACACTTAGAGCATTTCATTTGGCTGAGCTATCTCAAACCTACGACTGAACTCATCGCTCATCACAGCCAGCATAATATAGCACATCGTGGTTCAGTAGCTAAGCCACTTCTGATAAGAGTCTTTGACTGTTCCATGTGTATTGATAGCTAGCTCCTCGGGTGTAGGATCCGTCAGCACATATAGGATCCGTTCATGCTCTAGGACAATCTTCAACTTTCGATACCAGCTACCGAAGTTGGATCTCACCAACTTATCATTGTCCAACAATGATCAGAGCGATAGAGAAGTGGCCATGCCTGCACAAAGAAAAACCAAAATCTAATTAGTAATTGATTAATTAAACCTAAAGATTTGCACTTTAATCAAAAGATTTCTCCCACTATTTTATTTGAATTGGTAGCCTCTACCTCCAATTTGAGGAATTACCCTAATTTCTTAGTGGGTACTAGAATCCACATAGATTGTACACGAGCCTAACTTTGGTTGGCCTACCTATGTACATTTAAGGATAGGTTCATAACCAATTATTTTTTCAAATAATTTTTAGTAATTAAATTTTGCCCCAAGCCCTGAACAGTTGACTTTGACCTTCTTAGAAAAGGGTCCAGTTAGGTCCAACTATTAACATGACCATACTTGACCTATCCAACTAATGAATGATCAAGCCCAATTTTGGTTGGCCCACCTAACCACCATTTAGAAAGATGTATCGAAGAGATCATATAATGAATGATAATTTCATCAATTGATAAGCACCAGGCCTTTAGGCCTTCAATGATTATCCAACTGATGGATTCATTATCATCCACTTTAATGGGAGGCTATGATCTAGTTATCATATAACTATTTTATTTTAGGGACCTAATAACTTTAGAGAATTTAATTTATAGAAGCGAGTAGGTCAAATTATCCAGCTTGTCATGATCCTCCCATTAACTTTACCAAGTCGGCTTAAGAAAGATCATTAATAGGCTGGTCTAGCAGCACCTAAATCAGTCAAACAGATTTACCTAGCTGATATGGATCAGCTCAAATAGTTAAGCGATCTGATCAGAACATAATCTCACTAAGAGGCTTGGTAAGTTCGATCAGTGGAAGGGTCTGCCAAGCTTGCCTCAGACGCCATCAAAAATGGCCAGGTAAGCAAGCTGCCAATTAAAAACCACTAGTCTGATTTACCTTAGACACCAATTGGTTTAATTATTTTCAATTAGATCAACCTAACAGTTCATACTAGACCATGTAGCCAAGAATCAAGTCCATCTTCGGTCTTGTTAAAGACATGGACTTGACTAACTACAACTATTGTAATTGATCTATAGAATCCTTGACCTAATCTAAGACAACAATTGATTAGATTTAGTCAATCCTCTAATTAAGTCCATTCTTTAATCTAACCCTAGGTCTAACCCAATTAATAGACCTAATCCCCACTAACCCATTAACCCAATGTGTTATGATTCGTGTCATAGGATCTTCAATTTACAATCGTAGAACATAATCAAATAACTTCTTAATTTTTAATTAAGTTTTAGGCTGAGGGTTAGGGTTTGGCTTTTCGAAAATAGTTTTCATATTTGTAAAATATTTTTATAATATGGTTTTATCAACCAAGTTGCATGTTTGATTCATAATCAATATGCAAGTAACATAAACATGAATCTACTTTAGATCTAATCTAAACAGGTTCATGTAATTGAAACAGTTTCAATAATAATCAATCATAAATCTTTCTAGATTAAATCTAAAATATTTATGAAGATTAAAATCAGATTTAATTAGAGCATAAAATTTTTTAGATCTAATTTAAAATTTTATGATCAATATTTTAGATTAGCATGTACTAGGACAGCCTATTCACTATAAGGAAGAAATCTTACAGCAGGACAACCTTATGGCAGTCCGTGCAATCTAAAATATTTTATTTTTAGATCTAGAACTATTTTAAATCTATTAAATCATAAATAAAATTAGATCAAATCTAATAAACTTATGATTAGAGTCAGATCATCATGAACTAGGACAACCTATTCATTGTAAGGGATAAACCTTACAATAGGATAATCTTATGGCAGTTCGTGAGATCTATATTTTTTTTAAAAATTTTAGATTTAATAATTAAATTATAAATTAGATCTAATCTAAAAAATAATCTAAATATGCATAAAATACTACTACAAAAATTATCTATGACAGTGCATACTATGGCAGCGGTTTTCAAAATCGCTGCCATAGATCCTATGGTAGTGGTTTTCATTAATCGCTGCTATAGGTCGGGCCTATGGCAGTAATTTTTGTAACCGCTGTCATAGATTTAATATATAGCAGTGGTTAATGAAAACTACTATCGTAGGTCAAACCTATAGCAACGGTTACAAAAAATCGCTGCCATAGATCGATCTATAACAGTGGTTCATTATAACCACTGCTATAGATAGGATCTATAGCAGCGATTAGTGAAACCACTACCATAAGTCGGACCTATAGTAGTGGTTAGTATGAACCACTGCTATAAGCTTATTTATGGCAGCGGTCAATTACAATCGCTGTCATATATTTTCTTTTTTCTTTTATAAAT
Source organism: Cocos nucifera (assembly GCA_006176705.1). Taxonomy (NCBI): domain Eukaryota; kingdom Viridiplantae; phylum Streptophyta; class Magnoliopsida; order Arecales; family Arecaceae; genus Cocos; species Cocos nucifera. Next base: position 185,788 of record QRFJ01000530.1, on the reverse strand, counting down.
ATTATATAATTTTAAAATTTAATGCCTATCTTCACTATTCATTATCTAAATAATTATCATTAGAGTGTTGTCGTAAAAGATCTCCTCGATCCGATGGCCCTAGTTTCATCAATCAAAAAAATTTGATTTCGACGACCACGAACGATGATGCGATGATCTGATAGATGGAGACCTTCGATGGATCTAAAAAATTGCAAAGATCTCGATGATGTTTGTAGCATACTTTCAAAGTTTTACTTCAATCGGATATCGTTATCTTGGTTAATTTAGTATAGGTTAGTTTCGACTATTAAATGATAAACGAGTGATCAAAGGACCAAATGGTGTCCGATTATGAGATAATTTTTTTTTATAAATAATCTTAGCTACTACTTTAATCATTTTTTATGGTGGTAATTATAAAATTCAACTCATGAGATGAAGAATGATCTAAAACTATACGTCTCCTGATAACCATTCTGAAACTTCATTGGTTGTTATGCTTGTGCTTTTACAATATCTACTTAACATGAATAGTTTATACAAAAATGATTTAAATTTTACTATCATCACCATATAAAAAATTTAAAATTATAACAAATATCATTTAACTAAAAAATTATCTCATAATCGGAAGCTGTTTAATCCCTTGATCGCTTATTTCTAATTTAACAGTCGAAATCATTTCTTACTAAATTGACCATGATAACGATATTCGATTGAAGTTAAACTTTGATAGTATGCTATAAACATCATCGAAATCATTGTTGCAGATTTTTGAATCCATCGAAAATCTTTATCTATCAAATCATCGCATCATCGTTCATGATCGTCGAAATCAAATTTTTTTAATCGATGAAGCTAGGGCCATCAGATCGAGGTGACCTTTTTCAATGATACTCTAATGATAATTATTTATATAATGAATGATGAGGATGGGCACTAAATTTTAAAATTATATAATATTTAAAGAAAAAATAAGAAAAAAATTATTTTCAATCTACGATAGCGATTATCAAAAATTACTGCTATAGATCTACAGCAGCGGTTATAGAGCTGCTGTTGTAGATCTATGATAGTGATTTTGGATAACTACTATCATAGATCTATGGCAGTGGTTCGATAACCACTGTCATAGGTTAGATTAAAAATTTTCAAATTTTTTCTACTTTTCTCCCATGCGTGCTCGATCTATTTCTCTCTCTCTCTCCTTCCTCTCCGTCGTAGGTGAGGCATCTTCTCCCTCGGCCGATGCCACCCCTCCTTCCCTCTCGGCCAGCGCCACCACTCCTTCCCCCTCCCCCTCCTACCCCCCATCCCCGGCCGCCCCTTCTTGCCACTCGCCAACCCCCACTCGGCTCACCCAACGCCCATCCTCCCCCGGTCGCCCCTCCTTCCCCCATCCTCGACCGCTCCTTCTCACACCCGCCAGACCCCATCTCCGACCGCCCCCCCCACCACCCCCACCTAGCCCCACCCTTCCCGTTCGCCCCTCCTTTCCCCCATCCCCGTCGCTCCTCCCGCCACCCCGACTGGCCCCCGCACCCACCACCCTCCTCCCAGCTGCCCCTCCTTCCCCTCATCCCTGGCCGCCCCTCCCTACCACGCTACACCCCCAGCCCTCATCTCCGACCGCCTCCTCGCCACCCACACCCGGCCCCCCAACCCCCCACCCCCCCCGATCGCCCCTTCTTCCCCCCATCCCCAGCCGCCCCTCCCCACCACCCCTGCCACCCCCAGCCCCCAGTCCCCGACCGCCCTCCCACCACCCCCCACCCGGCCTCCCACCCCCCATACTCCCCATCCGATCGTCGACCCTCCCATCACTATGCCTCTTAGGCCTCCTCGTCACTATGCCCCCTCCCTTGGCCCCCCATCCCCGATCGCCTCCTCTCTCTCTTTCCTCTTTCTCTCTCTTTTCTATCTCACTATCTTACTTTTGTTTCATGGGTTACCTCTAGTATCATCGTCCTGTTCTAGCATCATCGTCGGTGATCCTTAGAGCTTTTAGTGCGATCCACTCTATATAGCCATAGATATAATTTTTTTTTAATTTTATAGTATTATTTATTAATCATGTATATTTATAATAATTTATAGAATATTTATAATAAATATTATAAATATTATAATCATCTGCATGTCGTAGTTTTTGGATCAAAACTTGAATATTCAGATCTGAACCCAATTTTAATTACTGGTACCAGATCCAAACCTAAATATCTAATGAGTCTATACTTGAAGTACCAGACTTGGATCCTAATAGATTCCGAAAGGTCGGATCCAATTTTGGGATCCAAAACTAAGAAATGGAGAGACTGAGAGGGAGACCGATGGATTGAGAGAGGGAGGGCCGGTCGCTCACCGACCACCAGTAAGGGAGACTGATAGTGGGAGGGAGGGAGGGATGGAGAGGGTCCGACCTCGCTGCCATCGCCGACGAGGAAGATCAAGAGAGGAAGAGAGGAAGGGAGGGATCCAGCCTTGCTGCCATCATTAGGAGGAAGGGGGTCTAGCCTCGCCAACGAGGGAGATCGAGAGAGGAAGAGTGGGAGATCGAGAGAGTGAGAGAGGGAGGGAGAGGGTCCGGCCTCACTGGCATCACTAGGAGGGATAGGTGTGAGCTCAGAAGTGGCACTCCCAAGTCTTGAAAATATGAGAAGATAGGTTATGAGAAGATGGGTGTGAGTCGAAAGAAGAATCAGTCTTAATAGTAAAGTTCAAAAACTAGGTCGACTCACTCTGAGACTGAGCCATCTTAGTTGGAAACTGGTTTGGCTCAGTCCAGGACTGGATCGGCTAGGTCTTAGAGAAAAATTCAGATAGAGAACAATATTTTTGAGCTGTGGACATGGTACATAACTAGGTTTGCTTAGTCCCAGACTGAGCCGACCTAGTCGTAGGTTAGCCAGCTCAGTCTAAAATTAGGTCGACTTAGTTTTCACAAGTTATTATTTTGTGTACATGGGTTGTTTAGATTTAGAAAGTTTTTCTATGAGCTTGGGCTTGATCCTTTATAAAGTATATATACTAGAAATAGGTCAAGATTGTAAGTGTGCTAAAATATGCTGAATAAAAGCTTTTTTCTTTCAAAAATCTCTTCTTCTCTTCTTCTCTTTTCCTTAATTTATTTGATCATGCTTCTGCAAAAATCTCTAAGAAGTACTTTCTTGTTGCTTGGCTAATCACCAGCAGCCATGCCAATCCTTGTAGGAAGAGCGTATATTCCTAACATTTGGTATCAGAGCTGTGTTGCGTGGAAGGAAGAAAGGCACCTAGGATTTATTACATCTAGGATCTATTGCACCAGATTTTATCCTAAAACTTTTAGTTTGCTTTATGGTTGTCTCTAGATTAAGGTGGAGATTGATTACATGGAGGAACATGATATAGAAGTTTGAAAAGAGGATTTAGGGCTAGTTAGATCTTCTATAAAGGATAGTTTTACTGGTGTGTGATCGTGAAGGGTGTTAGGGATCTGTTCTTGACTTGTTTGAAGTCATGGGATCAAGTGGATTCAAGGTAGATTTTGAAAAGTTTGATGGCAAGAAAAACATTACTCTATGGCAGCAAAGAGTAAAGGACTTGTTGGTTCAGCAGAGGATCTACAAGGTCTTGACAAAAGAAAGGTCGAAAAAGATCAGTACTAAGGATTGGAAAGAGTTGGAGGAAATTACTTTTAGCACAATCTGGATGTACTTGGCTGATCAAATTTTGTCCGAGGTTTGCATAGAGACTACGACAAAGGAGCTCTGGGAGAGACTGAAGAATACATACATGGAGAAGAACATGACGAACAAGCTGTGATTGAAGAAATAGCTATATAGTCTGAGGATGCTCGAAGATGGAGATCTTGTTGCACATATTCAAAGGGTCAATTAGGTGTGTTCTAAGGTGATGACTTTGGATGTGAAGATCGATGAGGAGGATCGGGCATTGTTGCTATTATGTTCTCTCCTAAGTTCATATGATGGTCTCATAACAACTTTAGTTTATGGAAACAAGATCCTAAACTATGAAGAGGTTGTTAGTGTGCTCAGATCAAATGAGCAAAGGGAGAAGATCTATAAGGAAGACCCTAAGTCTGAGATCTTGGCTGTGAATGAAAGATAGGAAAGATCAAAATAGAAGATAAGAGAGAAATCTAAGGGTAGGTCAAAGTCTTATGATCAGAGAAAGATGATATTGAAATGTGATAAATGTTATCAGCCTGAACACCTGAGGAGAGATTGTCTCCTTTTAAGATCAAAAAAAGAGAAGGCCAGTAAGAGAGATGATACAGCTTCTATGAGTAGTGGAGAAGACCTGCTAGTTATATCAGATGGATCCACAGAGTGCGATACTATGTGAATATTAGATTCAGCATGCTCACACCACTATACTTCTCATCGAAAGTGGTTTGCTACCTACCAGAAGGCCGATGGTGGAAGTGTCAGCCTTAAAGATGATTATCCATGCGAAGTAGCTGGAATTGGCTCTATCAGGATGATGATGCATGATAGGATCATTCATATATTATCAAATATCAGGCATGTACTAGAGTTGAAAAAGAATTTAATTTTTTTGGGCTACTTGGAGGAGCAAGGTTATGTTTTTAGTAGCCAGGCTGGGAGTGGATGTCTAAAAATTTCTAAGAGAGCTTTAGTGGTGATGAGAGATAGAAGACTGAGCAACAAGCTTTATAGAATGGAAGGCTCAGTGGTAAATGATAGTGCAGAGGTGCTAGCAATGGCACAGGAGGAGTAGATTTTATATTGACTGTGGCACTATCAGATGGGTCATATGAGTGACCGTGGGCTCATAAAACTAAGTAAAAGAGGTATGATCCCAACCCTGAAGAAGAAGGGCATAGATCTTTGTGAGCAATGTATCTTTGGCAAATAGCATAGGGTGAAGTTTACCAGAAGTACCAAGCATAGCGAGGGAGTGCTGAATTTAGTACACTCGGATGTATGGGGACTAGCTCCTGTATCAGCTAGAGATGGGGCAAAATACTTTGTTACTTTCATTGATTATTTCTCAAGGATGGTGTGGGTTTATTTGATCCAAAAAAAATTAGAGATGTTTGCCCGGTTCAAAGCCTAAAGAGCTGAAGTAGAGAAGGAGTCAGGGAGACAGGTAAAGTGTCTAAGGTTGGACAATGGAGGGGAGTATACTAGCCTTGAGTTCAGAAGGTACTGTGAGAAAAATGGCATCAAACACCATTACATGGTGAGGATGACTCTCCAATGGAATGGTGTCGTGGAGAGGATGAACCGGACACTGATCGAGAAGGCACGGAGTTTAAGGCTGCAGACATCACTCCCAAAGTCCTTTTGGGATGATGCTCTAACTTTTTCTTATTTTCTTATGAATAGGTCTCCTCATTATTAGCTGAATGGAGGCATTCCAGAGGAGGTCCGAAGTGGAAAGAAGATGGAGCTTGGCCACCTGAAAGTCTTTGGTTGCGCAGCCTATGAACATGTGGAGGCAACCGAGAGGAGCAAATTAAATCCAAAATCTCAAAAGATGACATTCATAGGATATTCACAAGGAGTCAAGGGGTACTTGCTGTGGAACTCTCAGGCACAGAAGTCAGTGATCAGCAGGGATGTAATCTTTAATGAGAAGAGCATCTTGAGGAGATCTGAGATAGATGAAACAAAGGAAACAAAGGTGAACAACGATGGCCAGTCAGAAAATGATGGCATGCAGGTTACATCCACTTATAGGAATGTTCCTATTGAGGTGGAGCTGGGCAGAAAAGTATTATCTCAGATTGAAAATTAGCATGGAGGATCGGTAGCTCAGACAGATGTGCAAGCGCAGCCACAGACATTAGGTAGAGATGTGCCAGTGGGAGTGGCTTTGCATAAGCTCCAGTGTACTATTAGGAGACCGATCAGATATGGCATTGATGAGATTATCTTCTATGCACTCATCACTACTAATGGAGATCTAGAGAATTATGTAAAGGCCATGGAGAGTGAGGATCATGATTCATATATGCAGGCCATGATAGAGGAGATGGAATCACTTGAGAAGAATTAGACATGGCAGTTGGTGGATCTTCTAGAGGATGCTCGACCTATTGGCTCAAGATGGGTGATCACAAAGAAAGAAGCACCTTCAGAACAAGATGGAGTCAGATTCAAAGTAAGGCTGGTAGCAAAGGGATACTCACAAAGGGAAGGGATTGACTACATAAGAATTTTTTCTCCTATGGTACGTCATACATCTATTTGAGTTTTATTGTCACTGGTGGCACAGCATAACATGAAATTGGAGCAGATGGACCTGAAGACAGCCTTCCTTCATGGAAATTTGGAGGAAAGAATCTACATGAAGCAGCCAAATAGTTTCATGGAGATGGGATAGGAAGAAAAGGTATGTTTACTCAGAAAATCTTTGTATGGCTTGAAATAATCCCCTCGTCAATGGTATCGAAGGTTTGATAGCTTTATCTTGAGCCTAGGTTTCAACAGATGTGAATATGATTATTATGTCTACATCAAGAATGTAGATGAGGAGGATGCCCTGTACCTATTATTGTATATAGATGATATACTTATAGCTAGTAGAAGCATGAATGCTGTGAAAATGTTGAAAAGGTCATTATCATCTAAATTTGAGATGAAAGATTTGGATCCAGTTGAGAAAATCCATGGAATGGAGATTTGCAGAGATAGGTGCAAAGGAGTGCTCCATTTGTCATAAGAAAAGTATATCCAGAAGGTTCTGGAGAGTTTTGGGATGGAAAAGGCCAAACTTGCAGAGACGCCATTACCGAGCCATATGTCTCTCTCAAAGTTACAGTGCCCCCAGTCAGAAGAGAAGAGAGAGTACATGGAATGAGTCTCTTATGCAAATGCTGTAGGCAGTGTGATGTACACTATGGTGTACTGTAGACCAGATATAGCACATGCTGTGAGCACGGTTAGTAGATACATGGCTAACCCTGAGAAGGAATACTAGAAAGCATTGAAATGGATATTGAGATATCTGCATGGAACAAGGGATTATGGTTTGGTGCTTAGTAGGTAGCTGGAAGGATTTGGAGAACAATCTGTGAAGATGTGTGAAGGTTCAGATCCTCTGGAAGGATTTGTTGATACAAATTATGTTGGTGATCTTGATACAAGGAGGTCTACTACTGGATACCTCTTCTGCATATATGGTGGACCGGTGTCTTGGAGATCAACCCTTCAGCCAATCACAACCTTATCTACCATAAAGGTCGAGTATATTAGGATAATGGAGGCTGCAAAGGAAGCCCTTTGGCTTAGGAGGCTAATTGATGAGTTTGGGGGTGGAGCAGAGTAAGATTATACTATTCAGTAATAGTCAGAGTGCTCTGTTGTTGGCACAGAACCTAGTCTATCATGCACGCACAAAGCATATAGATATGAGGTACCATAGGATCAGAGAGCTGATGGAGGAAGGTGAAGTGGAACTGATGAAAGTTCATACCAAGGAGAATCAGTCTGATGCACTCACGAAGGTACTCCCCAGAGATAGCTTTCAGAGATGTGTGGCATGGATGGGTCTGTTGAGAAGAGATGAGTTCACAAGAACTTGGAAGCACCAACGTGGAGAATGTGAGCTCAGAAGTGGCACTCCCAAGTCTTGAAAATATGAGAAGATAGATCATGGAAAGATGAGAGCAAGTCGAAAGAAGAATTAGTCTCAATAGTAAAGTTCAGAAACTAGACCGACTCACTCTAAGACTGAGCCAGCTCAGTTGGAAACTAGGTCGGCTTAGTCCAGGACTAGGTCGGCTAGGTCTCATAGAAAAATCTAGATAGAGAGCAGCATTTTTAGATTGTTTGCATAGTACACAACTAGGTTGGCTCAATCTAAGACTGAGCTGACCCAATTGCAGGTTAGTTGGCTCAGTCTGAAATTGGGCCGACTTAGTTTTCGTGGGTTATTATTTTGTATACGTGGATTGTTTGGGTTTGGAAAGTTTTGCTATGAACTTAGGCTTGACCCTTTGTAAAGTATATATACTTGAAATAGGTCAAGGTTGTAAGAGTGCTGAAATGTGCTGAATAAAAGCACTTTTCTCCTAGAAATCTCTTATTCTTTTTTTCTCTATTTCTTAATTTATTTGATCGTGCTTTCGTAGAGATCTCTAAGAAGTACTTCCTTATTACTTGGCTAATCACCAACGGCCACGCCAATCTGTGTGGGATGAGCGCATATTCCTAACAATGGGGTCTGACTTTGTTGGCGAGGGAGATCGAGGGAGTGAGAGAGGGAGGGATGGGCTCTAGCCTCATCGGTGAGGAAGATCGAGAGAGGGAGAGAGGAAGATTGAGAGATGGAAAAGATGAGAGGGAGGGGTTCTGCCTCACCACCATCACCAGTGAGAGAGATCGAGAGAGGGAGAGAGGAAGTGATCGAGGGGATGGCACACAGTCAAGCCGGCTCAGATATGTAGCCGAGCTGGCTTGAGCTATGATCGAGTCAGCTGGGAGAGGACTTGAGTCAGATGTCTCAGGCATGAAGCCCGCTATCTTAGGCACGGAGCTAGCTCAGCCTCTGAGCAAATAGAATTTGATATGTTTCTCTAAGGTTCCAACTTTAAGCCCGAAGGTGCCACCATCATCTACTTTGTTCTTCTTTCAGGTTTCTGGATTAACACTAAGGTTCGCACAAGAGTTCAGATTTATGACTGTTGCTCATCCTTAATTATTTATGAATGTAATTCATGTTGTAGAATTTATTACATAACATTTTCTGGATGTTTATATTTTGTTGCTTTTGTTTATTGCATTGCATAACAATAGACCCATCAATTGATTAGTGTACATATTAGAGACTATTTATTGATGCTATGCTAATATTATTGTTCAATATGTTATATTGATTAATGTTCATTAACGTTGCAGGTCACGATGGCACCAAAATTCCTTCTAGCTTTCACCCCTACCCCTCGACGGATTACGTGCAATTCAGCTTTCGAAGAGCAGTTGGAGCATACTCCATCCACCTCGACATCGGCTGCTCAGGGACCTCCACTACCGGCATCTACTCCATCGATGATATCTACTCCATCAATGGCATCTATTCACTGATAGCTGAGCCTTTACCGTCGCCCATATTTGAGACAATGCTACTACACAGGCATCTGAGTATACATTTTTATTATATTAGCATAACTTTATTTTTTATATGGTATTTGTACACTTATATATTTGCATAATATATTTGCATTATAGGTGCATCATCCAGTCGGACATTTCATGGTCCCACACATATGGCACACGTGTGGAACCGCCAGCATCAGGTGATAGTCTATTACGATGCGGAGAGGAGGTCCATAGGGGAGATCGCATGGGAGATGTATTTCTTTTTTGGAGTGCTTGTGAGGCGGTTGGACATCATTCCCGTAGAGCCCAAAGACTGACGTTTGATGGATGCTGCCATCAAGGATCGGGTATGGGAGGAGATATGGGTAAGTACATGCATCTTAGTTATATTTATGTATTTTATATGTTTACACTATATATGTTTAATTAGAATAATTTTGTAACTAATTTTTGATAACTTTGTGTAGAGGAGGTTCGACTTCTTCGATCATAAGAGGGCTCGAGATGCTCGATTGAGGAAGATCGAGGAGTTGTATTGGGGTTATAAGGTTAAGCTCCATAGAAGATGGCTCGAGCATCGACAAGACACTTCGGAGGAGCTTGTTCTCTAGATACAGGACTATTCTCCAAGTCAGTGGAAGAGGATGGTTAGATACTGGAGGAGCCAAAAATTTGAAGTAAAATTTTTAACTTTTAAATTTTTTAATATACTTAAAGTTTTATTTAAATATTTTTAAATATTTATTATTTATTTGAATACTTGTTAGACTATCTTCCATCAAAACCAGATGAATCGTGCAGCCCAAAAGTATATGCACACTCTAAGCCACGAGTCTATGGTCAGTCGTGTGCATAGAAAGATAATTAATTCTAAATCTTACTAGATAAATTAAATTCATATTTTTTATCATCTTTTTGATAAATTTATTCTTTGTTATAACTGATGAGAGATGGAGTAATATCCAGCTGTAGCGAGATCTTTCGATCCAGTCACACGGACAAGACGGGCAGGCCGATGAATGCCGTGATTGGGCATATTTTTGTAAGTACTAAATATATTAGTATATATGATTAGTATTGTAGCATTTCTTATAAAATTTTATTTTAATTTATAATTACAAGATCAGTTAGATGCGCTCGTGAGCGAGGGCCTGAATACCTTTGGGCCCTATAACCATCTATCTTAGGTCTTAGGGACTGAGCACTCTGGGAGGATTCGATGCAGGCTCGAACACATGCCGATGAGCTACTATCTGAGGTGAGAATTTCCTTACAGACTTTTAGTATCATCAGTTGGGAGGAGCTTGAGGAGGTGTTAGCATGGGTAGATCATGCTGCGATGCAGGCAGATCTTGCTGAGGAGCATGCATCTCATCTGGAGGGTATCGTGAGAGACATGATGTCGACGCTCAGTGCATATTTTGGAGTCTTGGACTTTGAGGATATGTTGGCCTACATTCCAGCTCCAGCTCTAGGTGTGGCTCCAGCTCCAGCATCAGCTCTAGCTCCAGCTCTGGCTCCGGCTCCAGCTTCAGCTTCGGCTTCGACTTCGACTTTAGCTCCCGATGACAACGACGATGATGTAGATTTAAGAGACTCTTGATGTATTTTATTTTTTTAAAAAATATTGTAATAAATTTTATTTTGTAATAAAATTTTAGCATTTCAAAATAATTTTTGTGTTTATTATATTTTCTCATGTTATATATCTATATTTATCAGATAAAATATATAAAAAAAAATAAAAATTTTAATTTTTTTAAATTATTCAAGATCTACAGCAATAGTTTTATAATCGTTGCCATATCCGTGCCAATTGCTGTCATAAGTTCCTCATGCAAATGGTGTCAACTATTGTATTAGACTTATGGCAGCGGTTAAGAAATCACTGCTATAGATTACCTATGGCAGCAGTTATATAACCGCTGCCATAGATAACCTATAGCAGTAGTTACATAACCGCTGTCATAGGTCGATCTATTGCAATGGTTTATAAACTACTATAATAGGCTATCTATGGCAGCGGTTTAAACAACCGCTGCAACAACCACTGCCATAGAGCTACGGCGATGGCTTCAATAGCAGTGGTTAAATAACCGCTGCCATAGCCTATGACAGTAATTTTTTAGACTACGGTAGCGGTTATGAATCGCTGTTGTAGCCCTTTTTTGTAGTAGTAAAAATCATGTAATAACAACCTTGTTCTGATACCAATTGAAGGAACCAAATCTAGAGTTTTATTGGTAGATCTTGAAAACTTTTTCAAGATCATATAGCAGAAGACTTAAATAAATCAAATATTTATTTAAATAAATATGTAAATACCTAGATCTTAGATCTATTACATGATAAAGGCATGATATTAAATCAAAAATTAAAATCAAATAAGAAAGTAAAAGATTGATCAAATCAATCTAGATCTACACTACATCAAATGCAGGTATGAAGTTAATAGATCAGATCTATTACCTGAGTAAGTTAGATGTTCTAACTTATTAATCCAAGCTTGAGGATGAAGTCATGAGCTGCACATGCATCCGACCTTTAGGAGTCGTCCACACGAGCCTACTATCTCTGATCTGAAGTCCGATGCAGGAAATCAGCACAGCATGCTAGTATTATGCTGATTCTTCTTCGATGGTCGATCCGATGCTTCCTTCTTCAAAATTTGGACTCTTCAAAATATGAGAAGGAAGATGAGGGTTACTGATCTAAGATTCTCTCAAAAAAACTCAAAAAAAAGGAGAAGAGATTGAAAATAAAACAGTCCTAGAAGAAGACCTTCTTCTTCTTCTCTTTTCTCTCACCTAGACACCTAGTTTGGTATCTATGGAACCCCATGCCAAAAGACCCTCTTCCTATGATTTTTGCACACCCTAAACCTCTACCAAAGCTCTATATTCCATGAAAAAATTAGAATAAAATTTATCCAATAAATAGAGAAAAAGAAGAATCCAAGTTAGATCAAAATTCTATACTAGGAATATCCAAACATGAGAAGTTGTTGGGGTGCGCAACTCTTGGGCACCTCCTCCACAATTATTGGCATGGACCAGTAAGGAAGGGTGCACAAAAAAAGAGATTATTTTTATGGAATAAGAGAAAAATTAATTAAAAGGGGGGTGGCACTCAAGGGAAGGTGTTTTGGTCAATAAGGATTCTATCTCATAGAATCCTAAGCAAAATTAACTCCTATTTTGACTTGGTCTTCCAACAAATTGCCTTATGAGAAAAGGAGGAGAGAAAGAGAACGTGAGAAATCATGGAAGTGGAGAATTTTCACGTAAGAAATAAAACAAAATGGGCATGGGGCATGAGGATTATGTGGCGCAAGCTATTTTGACTTGGTCAAACAAGATCTTTTAACCAAATAAAATCAAGATTAAACCAACCCAATTAAATAAGGCCCTATCCCATTTAAGAACTTAATTAAATCAGATTAAATCAAATTTAATTTTGATTTATTTTCTAATTAAATTAAAAAATTATTGAGAATATACGCTCTTTCCACATGGATCGGCATGGCCGTCAGTGATTAGCCAAGCAATAAGGAAGTACTTCTTAGAGATCCCTACAGAAGCACGATTAAATAAATCAAGAAATAGAGAAGAAAAGAAGAAGAGATTTTCAGAAGAAAAGAGCTTTTATTCAGTATATTTCAACACCTTTACAATCTTGATCTATTTTCAGTATATATACTTTACAAAGGATCAAGTCCAAGCTCATAGAAAAACTCTCCAAATCCAAACAACCCACGTACACAAAATAATAACCCGCAAAAATTGAGCTAGCTCAGTTTCAGACTGAGTCAGCTAACATACGACTAGGTCGGCTCAATTCCAAACTGAGCTGACATAGTTATATACCATGCTAATAGCCCAAAAATGCTGCTATCTATCTGAATTTTTCTCTGAGACCTAGCCAACCCAATCCTGGACTGAACCAACCCAGTTTCCAACTAAGCTAGTTCAGTCTCAGAGTGAGCTGGCCCAATTTTTGGACTTTACTATTAAGATCGATTCTTCTTCCAACTCGCTTCCATCTTTTCATGACCTATCTTCTCATGTTTCCAAGACTTGGGAGTGCCACTTCTGAGCTCACATTCTCCATCTTGGTACTTTCAAGTTCTTATGAACTCATTTCTTCTCAACAGACCCATCCGTGCCACACATTTCTAAAAGTTATCTCTGGGGAGTACCTTCGTGAGTGCATCAGACTGATTCTCCTTGGTATGGACTTTCATCAGTTCCACTTCACCTTCCTTCATTAGCTCTCTGATCCTGTGGTACCTCACGTCTATATGCTTTGTGCGTGCATGATAGACTGGGTTTTGTGGCAATAATAGAGCACTCTGACTATCACTGAATAGTGTAACCTTGCTCTGCTCCACCCCCAACTCATCAATCAGCCTCCTAAGCTAAAGGGCTTTCTTTGTAGCCTCCATTATCCCAATGTACTCGGCCTCTATGGTAGACAAGGTCATGATTGGCTGAAGGGTTGATCTCCAAGACACCGGTCCACCATATGCACAGAAGAGGTATCCAGTAATAGACCTCCTTATATCAAGATCACCAGCATAATTTGCATCAACAAACCCTTCCAAAGGATCGAAACCTTCACACATCTTTACAAATTATTCTCCAAATCCTCCAGACTATCCACCAAACACCAAACCATAATCTCTTGTTTCATGCAGATATCTCAATATCCATTTTAATGCTTTCTAGTGTTTCTTCCTAGGGTTAGCCATGTATCTACTAACCATGCTCACAGCATGTGCTATATCTGGTTTACAGCACACCATAGTGTACATCACACTGCCTATAGTATTTGCATAAAAAACTCATTTCATGTACTCTCTCTCCTCTTTTGACTGGGGGTACTATAACTTGGAGAGAGACATATGGCTCGGTAATGGCATCCCTACAGGTTTGGCCTTCTCCATCCCAAATCTCTCCAGAACCTTCTGGACATACTTTTCTTGTGACAAATGGAGCACTCCTTTACACCTATCTCTGCAAATCTCCATTCCAAGAATTTTCTCAGCTGGACCCAAATCTTTCGTCTCAAATTTAGATGATAATGCCCTTTTCAAACTTTTCAAAGCATCCATGCTTCTACTAGCTGTCAGCATATCATCTACATACAATAATAGGTATAGGGCATCCTCCTCATCTACATCCTTGACGTAGACACAACAATCATGTTCACATCTGCTGAAACCCAAGCTCAAGACAAAGCTAGCAAACCTTCGATACCACTGACAAGGGGATTGTTTCAAGCCATACAAAGACTTTCTGAGTAAACACACATTTTCTTCCTATCCCATCTCCATGAAACCATCTAGCTGCTTCGTGTATATTCTTTCCTCCAAAGTTCCATAAAGGAAGGCTGTTTTCACGTCCATCTGTTCCAATTTTATGTTATACTGTACTACCAGTGATAGCAAAACTTGAATAGATGTATGACGCACCATAGGAGAGAAAATTTTTGTGTAGTCAATCCCTTCACTTTGTGAGTATCCCTTTGCTACCAGCCTTGCTTTGAATCTAACTCCACCTTATTCTGAAAGTGCTTCTTTCTTTGTGAATACCCACTTTGAGCCAATAGGTCGAGCACCCTCTGAAAGATTCACCAGCTATCATGTCTGATTCTTCTCAAGTGATTCCATCTCCTCCATCATGGCCTGCATCCATGAATCATGACCCTCACTCTCCATGGCCTCTGCATAATTCTTTGGATCTCCATTAGCAGTGATGAGTGAATAGGAGATAACCTTATCAATGCCATATCTGATCGGTCTACTAATAGTATGCTGGGGCTTGTACAAAGCCACTCCCACTGGCACATCTCTGCCTAATGTCTGTGGCTGCTCCTACACATCTGTCTAAACTGCTGGTCCTCTATGCTGATTTTTGACTTGAGACAATACTTTTCTATCCAGCTCCACCTCAACAGGAATACTCCTATAAGTGGATGTAACCTGCATGCCATCATTCTCTGACTGGCCATTGCTGTTCACCTTTGTTTCCCCAGTTTCATCTATCCCAGACCTCCTCAAGATGCTCTTCTCATCAAAGATAACGTCTCTGCTAATCAGTGACTTCTGTACTTGAGAGTTCCATAGCAGATACCCCTTGACTCCTTGTGGATACACTATGAATGTCATCTTTTGAGATTTTGGGTCCAATTTGCTCCTCTCGGTTGCCTCCATATGTGCATAGGTTGTGCAACTGAAGACTTTCAGGTGACCAAGCTCCACCTTCTTTCCACTCTAAATCTCTTCTGGAATGCCTCCATTTAGCTTATAATAAGGGGATCTATTCACAAGAATATAAGAAAAAGTTAGAGCATCACCCTAAAAAAACTTTTAGAGTGATGTCTGTAGCCTCAAACTCCATGCCTTCTCGGTCAGTGTTCGATTCATCCTCTCTACGATACCATTCTACTGGGGAGTCATCCTCACTATGTAATGGCATTTGATGCCATTTTCCTTATAGTACCTCCTAAACTCCAGGCTGGTATGCTCCCCTCCATTGTCCGACCTTAGACACTTTACCTGTCTCCCTGACTCCATCTCTACTTCAGCTCTCCATGCTCTGAACCGGGCAAACACATCTAATTTTTCTCGGATTAGATAAACCCACACCATACTTAAGAAATCTTTAATGAAAGTAATAAAATATTTTGCCCCACCTCTAGTTGATACAGGAGCTGGTCCCCACACATTCGAGTGCACTAAATCCAGCACTCCATTGCTGCGCTTGGTACTTTTAGCAAACTTCACCCTATGCTATTTGCCAAATATACATAGCTTATAAAGATCTGTGCCCTCCTTCTTTAGGGCTGGGATCATACCTCTTCTGCTTAGTTCTGTGAGTCCACAGTCACTCATATGATCCATCCAATAGTGCCACAGTCGATATAAAATCTACTCCTCCTGTGCCTCTGCTAGCACCTCTGCACTATCATTTACCACAGAGTCTTCCATTCTATAAAGATTGTCACTCAGTCTTCTACCTCTCATCACCACCAAAGCTTCCTTGAAAATTTTTTAAACATCCACTCACAGCTTGGCTACTAAAAGCATAACCCTGTTCCTCCAAGTAGTCTAAAGAAATCAAATTCTTTTTCTACTCCAGTATATGCCTGAAATTTGATAATGTATGAATGATCCCGTCGTACATCCTCATCTTGATAGAGCCAATTCTGGCTACTTTGCACGAGTGATCATCTTCATGGCTGACACTTCCACCATCAGCCTTCTAGCAGGTAGCAAACCACTTCTGATGAGAAGTATAGTGGTGCGAGCATGCTGAATCTAATATCCACATAGTATCGCACTCTATGGATCATTTGATACAACTAGCAGATTTTGTCCACTGCTCACAGAAGCTGTATCATCTCCCTTACTGGCCTTTCTTTTTTCTGATCTGAAAAGGGGAGAATCTCTCCTCAGGTGTCCAGGCTGATGATATTTATAATATTTTAATGTCATCTTCCTCTGATCGCAAGATTTTGATCTATCCTTGAATTTTTCTCTTATCTTCTCCTTTGATCTTCCTTATCTTTCGTTCACAGCCAAGATCTCAGACTTAGGATCTTCCTTGCAGATCTTCTCTCTTTGCTCATTTGATCTGAGCACACCAACAACCTCTTCATAGTTTAGGGTCTCCTTCTCATAAACTAAAGTTGTTATGAGACCATTATACGAACCTGGGAGAGAACATAATAACAGCAATGCTCGATCCTCCTCGTCGATCTTCACATCCAAACTCATCACCTCAGAACACACCTGATTGAATCTTTGGATATGTGCAACAAGATCTCCGCCTTCAGACATCCTCAGACTATACATTGTTTCTTGAATCATAGCTTGTTCGTCATGTTCTTCTCCATGTATGTGTTCTCCAATCTCTTCTAAAGCCCCATTGCCATAGTCTCTGTGCAAACCTCGGGCAAAATCTGATCGACCAAGCACATCCAGATTGTGCTAAAAGTAATTTTCTCCAACTTTTCTCAATTCTCAGCACTAATCTTTTCTAGCCTTTCTTTTGTCAAGACCTTCTAGATCCTCTGCTGAAGCAATAAGTTCTTTACACTTTGCTACCATAGAGTAAAGTTTCCCTTGCCATCGAACTTCTCAAAATCCATCTTGAATCCACTTGATCCCATGACTTCAAACAAGTCAAAAATAGATCCCAAACACCCTTCACGATCACACACCAGTAAAACTACCCTTCACTGAAGATCTAACTAGCCCTAGATCCTCTTTCTAAACTTCTATATCACCGTTCCTCCATGTAAACAATCTTCACCTCAATCTAGAGTCAACTACGAAGCAAGCTAGAAGTTTTAGGATAAAACCTGGTGTAACAGATCTTAGATATAGTAAATCCTAGGTATCTTCCTTTCTTTCTTGCAATACCACTCTGATACCAAATGTTGGGAATATGCGCTCTTCTCACATGGATCGATGTGGCCGTCGGTGATTAGCCAAGCAATAAGAAAGTACTTCTTAGAGATCTCTACGGAAGCATGATCAAATAAATCAAAAAATAGAGAAGAAGAGAAGAATAGATTTTCGAAAGAAAAGAGCTTTTATTCAGTATACTTTAGCACCTTTACAATCTTAACCTATTTTTAGTATATATATTTTATAAAGGGTCAAGCCCAAGATCATAGAAAAACTCTCTAAACTAAAACAACCCATGTACATAAAATAATAATCTGCAAAAATTGAGCCGCCCCAATTTCAGACTGAGCCGGCTAACCTACGACTGGGTCGGCTCAGTCACAAACTGAGTCGATCTAGTTGTGTACCATGTCAATAATCCAAAAATACTATTCTCTATCTGAATTTTTCTCTGAGACCTAGTCGACTCAGTCTTGGACTGAGCCAACCCAGTTTCCAACTGAGCCGGCTCAATCTCAGAGTGAGCCAGCCCAGTTTCTAAATTTTACTATTGAGATTGATTCTTCTTCCAACTCATTTCCATCTTTCTAAGATCTATCTTCTCATGTTTTTAAGACTTGGGAGTGCCACTTCTGAGCTCATAAAAATTGGGTTAATTCGAGTCCTAGTTAGACTAGGACTAGTTTTTTCTTGTACTTGGCTTATCCAATAAATCAATTGAACTTGATCCAATCAAGCCCAAACCAAATCTAATTAAATCATATTTAATTAGAATTAATCTCAGCCTATTGGCTTAATCAAATTAAGCTAATTATAAATTCAGTTGCTAATCGATCCTTCTGCAATACTTGTACTAGATTAAACATCAATTGTATTGATTGTTTAATCCTAGAATGATTCTTAATCGTTGATCAACCATCCAATCAGATCGTAAGCTCTAATATATATGACCTTATAGGTCCGAACCTAAGTTAGTAGTATAAAAATAAATTTCTATACCAATCGAAGTGACCATCTAGTAATGACATCCGACCATCGGATAGGTTGAAGGTGTAGAACACCATCCTTAGAATCTATGAAGATATAGTTTTCATATAATTCATCCTCTTCACTATAATGCTCGTAGGATACCTCAGAGTTCAATGGTCAACTTTGATTAGGTTGTCCACATTATATTTCAAAATATCAAATCCATCTGATGGATTATCTAGGCCAAGGTTTTGTTATATTAAAATACAGTGATACATTCTTCTCCAACTCTTGGAGTGGTCAATTTCATCTTAATCACACTCCGACTTCGCAAGTACTTGAGTATGCCCAAAAGTCTTTCATTGCTGAATTAGAAATTCAGTTAGTCTGGTACCAAAGCACAGTGAGTTGCTTGCAAGTCACTAAGGTGATCTCAGGTCTAAGGGATACTTATATCTATATTCCATCAGAGACATTCTCGACAGTGGAATGCTCTAGAGTTCGTCATGTTCAATGATGATGTACCCATACATCTCACCTGTATGCCATACTAGTGTCTCCACATTCCTTGATTAAGAGAACAACCAACCTATATGGCATATAGCGACCTATGCTCGATAAACGCTGTTGTCCTAATTAACAGCCTATCATTTAGTCGTGAATAAATTTAAGGACTAATCGATAAATCTTTTCTTTATCAAAACTAAATAATTTTAAGGACTTCATCACAATAATGGAGTTCATTAGAAGATGTAAACTTGTAATAAAATAGATGCTAAAATATTTTTGTTAATTAATAAATTAATTATAATTATAAAATAGCTCAACTGTCAATAGGCTGACGATTGACTTTGGGACATAATTTTCAACACTAACCTCTATCGATAACCATTCAAGTTAGATCTAGAAGTCTCCTCCATCGGAATCTGATCTCCAAAGATCAGATCTGATGTCTTCCTATAGAGCCTTCAAATCAAATTTTGAGGGTTGCACGTTCGTCTCACGAACACCATCGTCTCTCACTGATCTTCATGCCAATGAAATTTGATCTTTGCTCGTAGGTTTTGTCCAACTTTTGGGCATGGAGAAGAGAGAGAGGATTAGATGAGAGAGGTGAGGAGATGGAGATTTTGATAGAACTTTATCATAGAGAAATTTTTATGCACAACAGCTTGCGCAAGGCCCTTTAAATAGACCAAACCAAGAGTCCCTTTGCATGTGACTTTGAACAGGTCAAAGCCAACATGCAAAAGGACTCTCCCATGATCTCCATGCCTCATACCCTCTTTTTTTCAGATCTTTGTCGGACAAAAATAATGAGAAATGGCATGGAACCCATTGGGATAAGAGAAAGTTGGTGTAGATGACATCTCTCCTAGAAGTTTGAACAATTCAAACTTCTTTGACCCATTCAAATACTTTGAATTGATAAACCCCAACTCAATCTATCCTTATCCACTAGGGGCACACTCCATAAGGGGATGTTCACCCTCTCTTCCTCATGAACTCATCTAGAGGTGCGTGCCCCTAGAAAATCTCCAGGGGGCGCATGCCTCATCCTTCAATTCCTGCAAGACCAGGTCAACCTTTGATCCTTGTCTTATTCCTATCACATAGGATTTAAGACAAGCATATTTCATGTTCCATCCAACGGATTTATGTTAAGTCCTAATCAAGTTAGAACAAGCCTTGATCAAAATAGGACTCGATCCAGTCAGTTCAAGAAAAATCCATCTAGAATTTTTGGGAGAGGCTTGTCCAAATTTTATCTCATGATCTTAGGACAAGCCCTAATCTGGCAAAGACAACTCTTATCTTATTCCCATCTTATAGGATTTAGGATAAGTCTTAATCAGGCTAGGACAATATCTAGTCAGATCAAAACAAATCCCTATAAAGTTCTCGGATGAGCCTTGTCCAAATAGTTCCAAAAATTAGCAGATCTTGTCCTATTTTCATTCTATGGATTAGGACAAGCCTAGATTAGGTTAGGATAAGATTTTTTTGATCTGGACAAGTTTCAATCAGACTAGGATAGAGCCATACAAGGCTCTCAAGTGAGTCAAAACCAATTTGGCTTAGTCAAGATGAATCACACGGATAACAGAAGGAGAATATTAGGTTCAATCATGTGCTAGCATGATTTTCTTGAACCTAATTGGATCTAATCCAAATCAATCGAACTGAGTTAGCTCAATTAATGACATCCACATCCAAATTCTTGTTTATGTAACCCAATTAGATTCATTTCTGTATGGTAATGAGATACGTCATGATCTCCATCATCGACATCATCGAAATACCTTTCGATAAACCAGAACTCTTCCAATTCATCCAATTATAATTATCAATCATCAAGGCAATTCTAATTGATCCCAAAATCCACCAATGACATCTAGTAGTATATGGTGGCAATCCATTAGAATTAAAAAATGAACCTCTCGGTGCAGCTACCTGTGTGATTAGGTTCTTCTATCATGAGCTCCGACGGGATTAGGGTTAAGGTGAACTCATCAAACCCAACACCCATCATATGAATGAATCATTTGATTCGAGTCCGATGTGAAATACTAATAGAAACTTCTTTCTATTATTTCACACTACCATGGCCATGGGTTTCAGGACTCGATGTCATGATCATCATAGGACCACTCCTTTACTGAGGTTGATAGATTCCATCTTGGTGTGATCCAATTTCTATAATGAACATGCTATAGCGAACATACACCTCAAGATTCTGAATGGCTAGGAGATCGAGTTATAGTGTAGTCAAACTATAACATCCTCAAGATGAACTATCAATGTACCTTAGGTTAAAGAACCAGATACATACTACAGCATTGAGCTAGTCGTCAATGAGAAGGTAGGCTCCCTTATGACTGCTCGAGGTGGTCACACTAAATGCCCTTATTCTTAACAAGTACTTGTACTCTCACTGTGGTATCTCCACACCATAGACTCAAGACTCATCTAGACTAAGAAAGCGATCATACACCAATCTTTCAGATCAATCACCATCCTCATAATGATCCTATGATCGAGAGCAGTTTATGAGTTAATTATGATAACTCATGCCTTAAATTCTCAACTCTTGAGAATACATGTCATCATGCCTATTAACTCAATGGATGTATCACAGACACCTTATACACAATGTGATAGAATAAATAATCTTTTAATTTATTTTAAATCAAAATTATAAAAATACCTTTAGAAAATATTTAATAAGTGTCGACCAATCTGGCTTCTAGGGCATACATCTAACAGGAATTGTGTGCAGTCTATGTGGATTCTAGTACCCACTGAGAAATTAGAATAATTTCTTAAATTAGAGGTAGAGGCTACTAATTTAAATAAAATAGTGAAAGAATATTTTGATTAAAATCTAAATCTTTAGGTTTAATAAATCATTTACTAATTAAGTTCTTGATTTTTCTTTGTGCTGTTATGGCTACTACCCTATTGCTTTGGTCATTATTGGACAATGACAAGTTGGTGGGATGCAACTTCAGTAGCTGGTACCGCAAGTTGAAGATTATTCTTAAGCATGAACGGATCTTGTACATTTTGATAGATCCAGCATCTAAGGAGCTAGCCTCGAACGCACATGGTATGGTCAGAAATAGTTATTAGAAGTGGCTCAACAATCGAACCATGGTGCATTGCATCATATCAACAGCTATGAGTGATGAGTTCAGTTGTAGGTGTGAGTCAGCTCAGCCAAAAAATATGCTTTAAGTGTTGAACGAGTCTTTTGGCACACCCGATGACATTGAGAGGCACAAGACTAGTTGTGCTATTTTCAAGGTTCGAATAAGGGATGGAGTTTCAGTTACCGATCATGTATTGTACATGATCAAGATGATTGAGCATTTGAGCAAGTTCGGCTTTGCCTTGTACGAGCAGCTTGGAAAAGATGCTATTCTAAACTCATTGCCCAAATCCTACCTTCCCTTTCTTACTCATTTTTAAATGACAAAGCTTAAAGTTAACTACCATGGGTTACTGGGATTGCTTAAGAACTTTAAGAAGGATCACCAGCTCTACAAGAAGTCAATGAATGTGGTGGGAGGATTTTCTTCTGATTCTTGATTCTTTAAGAAAGGAAAGAAGAACAAAAAGTTGCAGGTTCATGCAGGGACATCAGTGCAGAGCAAGATCAGAAAACCCAAGTCCGATAAGAGTCAAGCAAAGTGCTTCTTTTGCAAGAAGCAGGAGCACTGGAAGAGGTATTATCCTCAATACAATGCCTCCCTAGATCTGAACAGGTCGAGAAAGAAGCAAACAGTTGCTGGGCAAGATACTTATATGATAACTCCTTGCAATTTCTCAATTTATGATATTACTGATTGGATATTGAATACCGAAAGCCCTTATCATATTTGTAATTTGTTGTAGGACTTAATAGGTCAGTAGGAGATTTGAATAAGGTGAAAGATTTTTGAACATTAGAGATGGAAGACTAGTTCCAGTTCTAGCATTAGGGATAATGAAACTTGTATTCAAGTCTCATATTATTGTTCTTAGTGATTATCATTTTTATCTTATTTTTTTTATTGAATATCATTTCTATTGAAAGTTATATTCCAAAGCCAATCGTCAGCCTGCTGATGGTGGTGCTATTTTATAAAATATAAATAATTTATTAATAAATAAAATTTTATTTTGATATTTTTCATCATAAGTCTACATCTTCTAATGAACTTCATATTATGATGAATGATGAATATATTAAAAATAATATAAAAAGTATTAAAATCTTTGCTATTTTATCTTTTTTATTTATATTTAATATTTTTTATGATCTTTGTAGGAATAATTAATTTTAAAGTCTTAATCGCAAACCAACTAGAAATGATCCTCCAACACATACAGATGAAGCTCGAGTCCAAATTCAAACTTGTCAGAAGCATGGCACGTAAAAATACATGGATGCGAACACATGGGAAGAAGAGGAGGCATAGAGCAATAATACAAAAGGAAAGGGTTGTTTTGAAAGAAGTAGATGTAGGCTTTGGCTTTAGCAATTAATGATGGGGCCAAAGCATTTAATGCTTAAAAGTTTTGGATGTGGATACTATGAAGAGTAGAATTTGAGCTTTTATGGGATGCTGGGTGTTGCACGAACATAAATGCAGAAGAATGCATTGAGAAGGAAAGGCTAAGCAATTAAAGGACTCAATCGGGCATAGCATGGGATGGTGGGAGGTATTAGCATGAGATCAAAGCAGAAAGAAATGCATGACATTGTGAGCATGGAGCAAATGCACTGAAGAGCATGGAAGTTGTAGCGGATGAGTGCAGAATTTAAAGAAAATAATTTTTAGAAATTTTTAGAGAGAAAATATTTTAATTGAATGGCAACCCTTCTTCTTGCCTTATTTTTCATTCTCTTCATCTCATCCATCCAAGATTCTTTATCCTTCCATCTCAACTATCCATTCTCTTAGGATATATCTTTTCATTAGTCCCACATCTAAAAATCATAAAAACATCTTCCCTCCTAATACCTATAAATAAAGTCCAGCACCACTATCTTGAGATCATATCTCTCCACATCATAACTCTTGTAGGGGCCCATGTGACAGGTAGGAATACCTACCCATAAAATTTTTATCCATCTTTTTTTTACTTTTTTCCATCCTTCCAACACCACGAGATGGATAGTTAGCCAGAAAAAGGTGTGCCAGAGTTTGTATTTTTTTATTTCAACTCCAAGTCCTGTTAATGACTTAGGAGTTAGTTCTTATTTTGTATCAAGCTATTTTTTTGAGCAATAAAATTTTTTTCTTTAATTAATGCTTGTGCAATTTAATTCTTACAATTTTTAATTTTAGTACTAGGATAGTTTATTTATATAATTCTCTAATTTTTATAATTTAAATTTTAGTAAGTAGTATAGAATTTAATTTTAAATAATTTTAAAGCTTCGATTCAAATCATGTCTAGCTAAGTAATCCTCTGGGGTTTGTGATGAACCTAAACCATGATTAGAAGTCCTCATTTAGGATTTCTTCTTAGTTTTTATTTTTTTTAGAGTTTTTCTTCTTTCAAGCTTCTTGTCAAGAGACATGATGGACCATCATTGGATTTTAATTTCTTTATAGTTCATGCTTGATTCGGTGCAAGAAGGATAATAGGAAGAAGACCTATAATTTTATTAATTCTTTTTTTCTTATTTTTTATAAAAAATTTTGATGGATTATTATTGGATCAGGGTCTCTTTATAGTCCATACTTAGGTAACACGAGAGAACTAGTTGAAAGAAGAGTTCTATAATTAGGGTGAATGCTTATGCATTACACTTTGATCAAAGGACATCATAAGAAAAATCTTAAAAAGGCTTTCTAAGTCATTAGTCTAGTGGATTCAAAAGTCCTAGATCTTTAGATTATTATTCTCTATATTTAATTTACTGTTTAGTAATAAGTAACAAATAATCTTCTAAAATCTTTGTTAAAACTCACCTAAGCAAGGGTTTGAAGATAATTCAAATATAATTCCTCGTGGGATCGATCCATACTCACTAGATGTGCTACTTTGCACACTGTGCACTTGCAGTTAATTTTAAGATACATCAATGAAGTTTTTAGGACTATTTAGATTCAATAAAGAGAGGATTTATCGATTAGTCCTTAAACTTTTTGCGATCATATGATACATTATTAACTAGGATGACAATATTTATCAAGTATAGGTCATTATGTGCCATATAGATTAGTTGTTCTCTTAACTAAGAAGTATGGAGATACTGGTATGACATACAAGTAAGATAAAGGGATATATCATCACTAAACATAATCAACTCTAGAGCATTCAACTATCAAGAATTGCTCTAATAGGATATGGATATAAGTATCCTTTGAATCTGAGATCACCATGATGGCTTGCAAGCAATTCGCTATACTTTGGTACTGGACAACTTGAATTTTTAATTCAGTGATGGAAGATTTTTGGGCACAATCAAGTATTTACAAAGTCGATGAGAGATTAAGATAGGACTGACCACTCCAAGAATTTGGAGATAATACATCATTGTATTTCAATTTAGCAAAATCTTAGCCAAGATAATTCACAAGATGGATTTAATATTTTGAAATACAATATAGATGACCTAATCAGGGTTGACAGTTAAATTCTAAGTCATTTTATGAGCATTTTTATTCAAGGGGATGAATTATATGGAAACCATATCCACATAGATTTTAAGAATATTGCTATATACATTCAACCTATCCGACCATCGGGAACCATTACTAGATGGTCACTTTGATTGGTATAGAAATTTATTCATATATTATCAACTTAGGTTTGAACCTATGGGATTACACACATAAAAGGTTTCAATCTGATCGGATGGTTGATCAATGACTGAGAATTATTTTAGGGTCAAATAATCAATACGATTAATGTTTGACCTAGCACAAGTATTGCAGGAGGATTAATTAGCAATCGGATTGCCAATTGACTTAATTTGATTGAACAATAGGATTGAGATTGAGTCTAATTGAATGTGATTCAATTAGATTTAGTTTGGACTTGATTAGATCAAGTCTAATTGGTTTATGAGTAAGCTAATTGCAAGAAAGAACAAATCCCTATTGAATTAGGACTTGAGTGAACCTAGTTTCTAATCTGATTAGAATTTAAATTAGATTTAAATTAAGTTTAATCTAATTTAATTAGATTTTTAATTGGATTAGAAATATCATTAATTAGGTTGTACTTAGATCTATTTTAATTAAGCTAAAGAATATCTTTGACTAGTCAAAGCATGAAGTCCTAGTTTAATTAGGACTGCACCCTTATGCTACTTGGCCTTTCCAACATCCCATCCCATGAATTTTGGCATGGGATTTCTCATGCCCAAAGAGTCTCCATGCCTCCTTTATGCCTCCCACCTTTCTTAGAAGGAAATTGGTTGTGGAATAAGTTAAAACAAACAAGTTGTTTTGACCTAGGACTCTATTGGATAGAGTTTCATACATCATTTCTTCTTATCTTCTTATGGTGCTATCTTTTCTATGTGACCAAGAAGCCAGAATTAGCTGACACTTGTAATACACTTTTAGAGGCAAAATTATAATTTTGACTATAATTAATAAAATGGATTATATTATATCAAATATGTGTATTTAGTGTCTGTGATACATCCTTTGAGTTAATGGTAATGATGATTCATATTTTCAAGAGTTGAAAATTTAAGACATGAATAATCATTATTAACTCATAAAATGCTCCCAACCATAGGATCATCATGAGGATGGTGATTGATCTAGAAGGTTAGTGTACAATCGCTTCTCTTTAGTAGATGAGCCTTGAGTCTACGGTGTGGAGACACCGAAGCGAGAGTACAGGTACTCGTTAGAGAATGAGGGCACTGAGCGTGACCACCTCGAGTAGTCATTAGGAAGTCTACCTTCTCATCAATGACTGACTCGATGCTGCAGTGGTGTGTCTGGTTCTTTGACCTGAGGTGCATCGACAGTTCACCTTGAGGGTGTTATAGTTTGACTACACCATAACTCGACCTCCTAGCCATTCAAAACCTGAGGTGTATGTTGGCTATAGCATGTTCATTGTAGGAACTAGATTGCATCAAGATGGAATCTATCTACCTCGATGGTAGAGGAGCAGCCCTATGATGATCATGAGAATCAAGTCCAGAAGCCCATGGCCATGGCAGAGTGAAATAATAGAAAAAGTTTCTATTTAGGTTTTCACATCGGACTTGAATCGAATGATTACATCATATGACAGAAACTAGGGTTTGACGAGTTCACCTTAACCCTAATCTGATCGGAGCTCAAGATAGAAGAACTTAATCACATAGGTAGCTGCACCAAGAGGTTCGCATTCAGCTCTGATGGGTTGCCACCATATACTGCTAGGTGTCACTGATGGATTTTGGAGCAATTAGAATGATTTAGATGATCGATCATTCTAGCTGTTCGAATCAGAAGAGTTCTGATCCATAAAAAGGAGTTTCGATAATGTCGATGATAGAGATCATGACATATCCCATTATCATACAAAATTGAACCTAACTGGGTCACACAAACAAGGGTTTGAATCTGGTGATCATCAATTGAACTGATCCAGTTCAATTGATCTAAATGAGATTCAATTAGGTTCAAGAAAATCGTGCTAGCACTCGATTAAACCTAATGTTCTTCTTTTACTATCATAAATAGTTGTCTTGACTAAGCCAAAGGAGTTTGTGCTTGATTAGAGGCCTTCACTTTCTCTGACTGGACCCTGTCCAGGTCAGAAAAGGGTTGTCTTATTTTATAAGACAATACCTGCCATTTTTGGTCACCTACCATTTCTCGTCTTTTGACTTAGGTCAAAAGTTGACATTTGACTGGTCAAATATTGACCATTGATACTTTGACTTCTGTCCATGTGTCACGCACCTATTGGAGAGCTGGTGGGAGCTTGTCCTCCTGCCAGAACCTGGCAAGGAGGAGGGCACACGCCACCCAGCAGTCCCTATTGAATAGGGACTCCATCTCCTTATTGGATTTTGATTAGACTCCTCCTAATAACCAACTTTGACTGGTCTTAGGCACCATCTAAGGATGAAACCAAGGGACTCTATTTCCATCAATTAGATTTAGATCTGATTTCATAAAGGATTGTGATTGGTTCGGATGAAGAGGAGTTGGATCATGCATAGTCTATAAATAAGACCCTACGCCCAACTCAAGGAGTATCTAATTAATGCAATTCACAACGCCCCAAGGCTACCTCTCTCTTCCTCCTCCATGCCAAGTCCATCATCTCCCTGTCCTCTCCATGTCCAAAGTAGTTTGGGATCTCAATTGGTGCAATCTAGATGAGAAAAAGGTGATAGAAAGCTAGAAGGCTGCGCTGCTGCAAAGAACAACTACTGATCCTCGAAAGCTGTTTTGAAGATCCTCCAAATCAGATTCAGATCTAATTTTTAGAGACATGATAGAAAAAAAGAGAATCTCTAGATTTAGTTCGAGTGGATACTAGTAGAGGCCAGACACTTGCGTGGCTAGGTCCAGAATCTTCCACTGCTTACAGGATCATCAACGGATAATAGGATTACCCTATATCAAGATAAATTAAATTTAATTTAATTCATTTATATTTTATTTTTATTATTAAAATAATGAAAATTAGATCTAAAATATTTTAGATCTAATTTAGATCAAAGAAAAAAAATTTTGAAATATATCTCTTGATTCGATCAGATCTGAACGAATCTGGTTCGAGAAATCAAGATTTTCCTTCAACTGGTGTCAGAGCTATGGTTTTAAAGTCTTTAGATATAATTTTAAATTTATTTTAATTAAAAAATAAGATATTTTAGATGTCACATGAGATGTGATCAGATCTAAAATCAGAAAAATTAAAATTAAATAATTTGGATCTAAGATTAGAAAATATGCATGACTAGTTCTAAAAAATAGAATAGTTCTATAGAATAATTTAATTTGATTAAATCATATTTTAGATCTATTTATTTATTATTTTTTGATATTATAATTATTATAATAACATCTAAAAAATAATAAATAAAAATTATTTAATTTTAACATCATATAAGATATGATTGATGCATGTCTAGACTAGTTGTAGAATAGTTCTATATAGTTATCTAGATTAGAGTTTATTTTGATAAGATTAATTTAAATCTAATTTTTTAGATTATTATGAGATAATTTAGATCTAAAAATATGCATGATTCGATATATGAGATGTATGCAAAATATGCCATGATTAGATCTAATTTGTATATGAGATATATGATATAGATCTAAAACTGTTTTGTGGTATTACATGTTCCTGATTAAGAGATTCCTCTTAGCCATCCAGTCATAAGAATGAAGAATGGTTTAAAGGCCCTCTCCTTGCATCCAATGGGGTGTTCTTATGATGTGTAGGGGTGCTGTGCATTCGTCCTTAATCAAAAATCCAAAACTTACTTTCTGAAAAACCCTAGATCTTGAAACCCTAGGATTTATTGTGCATATTTTATTTATAAACCCTACTTAATTAAGAATTAAGATTATGAAATATTAATTAGGTCTAAAATTGAGAATTTCAGATCTAAGATATATTCATAATACTGGGTTTGGGCTTGGGTAGCTCAATTAGGTCTAAGCAATTGATCAAATCGAATCAAGAGTTGGTTAGATGGGATCAACAATACTTAAATTGACCAGCCTAATAGGATTAAGTCTGGATCAAGATCGAGTCACGATCAAACAAGAGCTAATTAGGCTCAGAGGTTAGAGTCTGGATTGTAGGCTAACCCAATTGATTTTGGCTCAATAATTTGGTGTCTAAGGTAAGTTTGGCACATATGACCGACTGATTTTTAATTGAAAGCTACTCGACCTGAATGCATTCTTGTACGAGTTAATGGCATATCCCTTCCACCGATCTCACTTACCTGGCCATATCTGTTGACTCAATTCTGATTTGAGGTGGTCAATAATCCAAGCTAACCCATGCCACTAGGTTAGTCATAATTGTTATGACTATGACAAGTCTAGTTTAATGAGACCTGAATCAATTCTTCCTAAGAAAAGATTAAGTCTGAGGTCTTCCACCATTGTAGATGTGCGGACCCTTCACGGGGTTGATTGTTCTCGACTGGATACAGTGGCTCAGTTGCACCAAAAAGATGCAACCATGTCTATTAGGCATTGGATGCTATGGGGTGGAGGATGAGTTGGACTCAATATTTTGGATACGGTGAGAGACTCAATTAGGAATCTAGTCTGTGCAAATGGTGGGTCTGACTTAACTAAGGAGTGGATCAATATTCCAGATATGGTGAGATTCATGAATTAGAGATCAAGTTTGGGTGCACCATGATTAGAGAATCATTGAACGAGAGTTGTTCACTCATTGGCTAACCCATCACCAATAACTGTTAGGTGAGGTGATGAGTCAGTTGGTGAGACCGCACCACCTACTAGAAATTATTAATCATGGAAATTTTTGCATCTTTACAGAGGGAGTGTAGGGATCCGAGAAAATAGTGAGAGCTAATTTATTTAAAAATAAAATTTTTAAAATAAATTGGTCAAGTCATAATTATAGTATCTAACTAGAATCTTTGACTCTTTACAGAAAAATGTCTGCATCCAACCCATTAGCACGTATCCTAGACACATATAGACTGATCGGATCCAATTAAAAATTAGCTCAAGAACTATAAAATTATTTTGAATTCTGAGAAGCTAACCCATGTATTGGATCAGGATCCTCCCATCTTACCAGTCCGTCCATCCACTGAACAGAGAGCATCTCTGGAAAAATGGATAGACGAAGATAATAAGGCCAAATATTACATGTTGGGCATGATGTTTGATGTAAAGATATCAGGATTGCTCGTCAAATATTGGCTCACCTGCAAGAGATGTTTGGTGAACAGAGTCGCACAGCCAAGTATCAAATCATGAAATGACTTTTTAAGACTTAGATGCATGATGGGCAGTCAGTCCAAGATCACTATCTGATGACAATCAAGGACTTGGAAGAGCTTGAGAAGCTCGATGTGAAGTTAGACTTGGATCTACAGAACGATGTTATTTTGCAATCCTTGACTGATGCATATGGGCAATTCATTATGAATTACCATATGCATAAACTTCAAAATTCCTTGACTGAATTATTGAACATGCTGGTCACCGCTAAGCTTTCTATGAAAGATTCTAAAGGCTCAGTTCTTGCTATGGAACAAACTTCTTCCAAAAAAAAATCTTCTGGAAAGAAAAAGAAGTATGCGAAAAAGCAGAAGGTGGAAGGAGAAAAGAAGAAGAAGACAGAGCCGAAGAAGAAAGCCACTGTCAAAGAAAAGTATTTCCATTGCAACAGCGACGGCCACTGGAAGCGAAACTACCCTACTTACCTGGCCACCCTGAAGAACAAGAAGAAAGGTCCTTCTGGAGGTATGCTCGTTATTGAGTCTAACCTTGTGGTTTCTTTTGCATCTAGTTGGGTGCTTGACTCTGGTTCTAGTGCTCATCTGTGCACTTCCATGTAGGGTCTTGAGGATAGTAGGATACTGAGGGATGGAGACATGTTCCTATGCATCGATAATAGAGCAAGAGTTGCTGTAGTGGTGGTGGAAACATACCCTCTTCAATTACCATCTGGTTTAGACTTAGTTTTGAAAGACTGTTATTATGTGTCTTTAGCTAGCAGGAATTTGATTTCTATTTCATGCTTAGAACTAGAAGGCTATGTGATTACCTTCTTTAAGGACCAATGTAACATTCTTTATGAAAGAAATAAAATTGCAAATGGTTTCTTATTAACGGTCTTTATCAGCTACATATTGATGTATCTATTCTAACTATCGAGCAAAACGTGAATGCCAAATGACCTAGGGATAGTCCAAACGATAGGTATCTATGGCACCTGAGATTAGGTCATATAGCAAAAGATAGGATCAACAAATTAGAGAAAAATGGGCTATTGAGTCCGTTGACTTCTGAGTTATATCCAACTTATGAATCTTATCTTCAAGGCAAAATGACTAAACTTTCTTTGTGGGACATGGAGAAAGGGCCACAGATCTCCTTGCCCTAGTACATACTGATGTGTGCGGCCCATTTGATGTGCCAACTAGAGGCAATTTTATCTACTTCATTACCTTTACCCATGATCTAGGTATGGGTATGTGTATCTTATGAGACATAAGTCTGAAGCTTTTGAAAAGTTTAAAGAATTCAAATATGAAGTAGAAAAATAAATTGAAAAACCTATTAAGTTTCTATTATCATATCGAGGAGGTGAATACCTTAGCTAGGAATTCTTAGACTATCTCAAGAAAAATGGTATAGTCTCTCAATGGACTCCACCAGGAACACCTCAACTCAATGGAGTTTCAGAACGGAGAAATCAGACTCTATTGGATATGGTCCGATCTATGATGAGTTTTACATACCTCCTTGATTTTTTTTGGAGACACTCATTATTACTTCAATTTATCTACTGAATAGGGTTTCCTCTAAAACCGTTCCTACCACACCATATAAGATATGGCATGGTAAGAAACCAAGTCTAAGTCATCTTAGAATTTGGGGTTATCCGGCTCATGTCAAAAGACAACAAGCGGATAAGTTAGAGTTTAAGTTAGAATTTGGGGTTTCCTCTAAAATTCATCCGCACATTGCTTGCCGTTGCAGCCTATTTCGATTATGAAATATGGCAAATAGACGTGAAAACAACGTTCTTAAATGGATATCTTGAGAATGATATCTATATGGAACAGCCGTTAGGTTTCACATTCAGTGATACTGATCACAAGATTTGCAAGCTGCAAAGGTCCATATATGGACTTAAGCAAACATCTCAGAGCTGGAATACTCATTTCAATGATGTGATCAAATCGTTTGATTTTATCAAAAACGAAGAGGAACCGTGTATCTTCAAAAAGGTCAGTGAGAGCGCTGTTGTCTTCCTCGTATTGTACGTGGATGACATCCTCCTTATTGAAAATGATATTCCCATGATGACGATAGTCAAAATATGGTTGTCCAAAGAATTCTCCATAAAAGACCTAGGTAAAGCATCCTTTATTCTAGGAATTAAGGTCTATAGGGATAGACCAAATAGGATGCTACGACTTTCACAGAAGATGTACATAGAGGAAGTACTAAAGAAGTTTAGTATGGAAAACTCTAAGAGGGGATTAATACCCTTCAGACATGGTATTCATCTTTTCAATAAGATGTGCCCTAGCACACCTAAGAAAATAGAATGCATGAGCAAGATCTTTATGCTTCTGCAATAGGGAGCCTCATGTATGCCATGCTATGTACACGACCTGATATAGCCCATGCTGTGAGTGTCACAAGCAGATATCAGTCAAATCTAGGTGAAGAACACTGGACTTCTATGAAATGTATCCTTAAGTACTTAAGAAGAACTAAGGATATGATGTTGGTCTTTGGTAATGGAGAACTCCAAGTCCAGGGATACACAGACTCAGATTTCGTGTCCGACGTAGATGATCGAAAGTCGACATCTGGGAGTCTGTTTCTATGCAATGGTGGTGCTGTCAGCTAGAAGAGTTCCAAGCAAATCATGATAGCAGATTCCACCATGGAAGCAGAATATATCGCTTCATCAGAGGCTGCAAAGGAAGCATTCTGGTAGAAGAAGTTTGCTATAGAAATCAAAGTAATGCCATCAGATGCCATTCCTCTGTACTGCGACAACAATGGCGCCATAGCCCTTGCTAAGGAGCTGAGGTCTCATTAGAAATTCAAGCACATTGAGCGGTGATACCACCTCATCCATGATTACCTCGAGAAGGGTTACGTCGAGGTCAAGAGAGTCAATTCCCCCACTTACAAAGCCATTAGGATAATAAAAAATTGAAGCCCACCTTGAGAAGATGGAACTTAGACTTATAGCCAATTGGCTTTAGGATAAGTAGAAGATTGTTAGATATATGTGCCCTAGAAGCCAGAATTAGTTGACACTTGTAATACACCTCTAGGGGCAAAATGATAATTTTGACTATAATCAATAAAATGGGTTATATTCTATCACATATATGTATTTAGTGTCTGTGATACATCCTTTGAGTTAATGGTAATGATGATTCATATTGTCAAGGGTTAAAAATTTAACACATAAATAATCATTATTAACTCATAAAATGGTCCCGACCATAGGATCATCATGTGGATGGTGATTGATCTAGAAGGTTAGTGTACAATCGCTTCTCTTTAATAGATGAGCCTTGAGTCTACGATATGGAGACACCGAAGCGAGAGTACAGGTACTCCATAGAGAACGAGGGCATTGAGCATGACCACCTCGAGTAGTCATTAGGAAGTCTACCTTCTCGTCAATGACTAACTCGATGCTGTAGTGGTGTGTCTGGTTCTTTGATCTGAGGTGCATCGATAGTTCACCTTGAGGATGTTATAGTTTGACTACACCATAACTCAGTCTTCTAGCCATTCAAAATCCTGAGGTGTATGTTGCCTATAGCATGTTCATTATAGAAACTGGATTGCATCAAGATGGAATCTTCTACCTCGGTGGTAGAGAAGCATCCCTATGATAATCATGAGAATCAAGTCCAGAAGCCCTTGGCCATGGCAGAGTGAAATAATAGAAAGAGTTTCTATTTAGGTTTTCATATTGGACTTGAATCAAATGATTACATCGTATGATAGAAACTAGGGTTTGACGAGTTCACCTTAATCCTAATCTGATCGAGGCTCAAGATAGAAGAACTTAATCACACAAGTAGCTGCAGCAAGAGATTTGCATTCAACTCTGATGGGTTGCCACCATATACTGCTAGGTGTCACTGGTGGATTTTGGAAGCAAGTAGAATGATTTAGATGATCGATCATTCTAGTTGTTCGAATCATAAGAGTTCTAATCCATCGAAAGGAGTTTCGATGATGTCGATGATAGAGATCATGACATATCCCATTACCATACAGAACTGAACCTAACTAGATCACACAAATAAGAATTTAAATTTGATGATCATCAATTGAACTGATCCAGTTCAATTGATCTGAATGAGATTCAATTAGGTTTAAGAAAATCGTGCTAGCACTCGATTGAACCTAACATTCTTCTTTTACTATCATAAATAGTTGTCCTGACTGAGCCAAAGGAGTTTGTGCTCGATCAAAGGCCTTCATTTGCTTTACTAGACCCTGTTCAAGCCAGAAAAGGATTGTCTTATTTTGTAAGATAATACCTACCATTTTTGGTCACCTGCCATTTCTCATCCTTTGACTTTGGTCAAAAGTTGACCTTTTATTGGTCAAATGTTGACCATTGACACTTTGACTTTTGTCCACATGTCATGCACCTATTGGAGAGCTAGTGGAGGCTTGTCCTCCTATTAGAACCTGGCAAGGAGGCACCCAAGAGTCCCTATCCCTTGGCGTGCGCCCAAGTTTGAGGCACCCAAGAGTCCTTGTTGGATAGGGACTCCATCTCCTTATTGGATTTCGATTAGACTCCTCCTAAGAATCAACTTTGACTGATCTTAGGCACCATCTAAGGATGAATCTAAGAGACTCTATTTTCATCAATCAGATTTAGATCTGATTTCACAAAGAATTATGATTGGTTGGGATGAAGAGGAGTTGGATCATGCATAGTCTATAAATAAGACCAATTGCCCAACTCAAGGAGTATCTAATTAATGCAATTCACAATGCCCCAAGGTTGCCTCTCTCTTCCTCCTCCATGCCAAGTCCATCATCTTCCTCTTCTCTCCACATCCAAAGTAGTTTGGGATCTCAGTTGGTGCAATCTGGGCAAGAGAAAGATGACAGAAAGCTAGAAGGCTGCGCTGCTGCAAAGGACAACTGCTGATCTTCAAAAGCTATTTTAAAGATCCTCCAAATTAGATTCATATCTAATTTTTGAAGATGTGATAGAGAAGAAGAGGATCTCCAGATCCAGCCCGAGTGGATACCGATAGAGGCCAGGCACTTGCGTGGCTAGATCCAGAACCTTCCGCTACTTACAAGATCATCAACGGATAATAGGATTACCCTACATCAAGGTAAATTAAATTAAATTAAATTTATTTATATTTTATTTTTATTAGTAGAATAATAAAAATCAGATCTGAAATATCCTAGATCTGATTCGGATCAAAGAGAAAAATTTTTGAAATACATCTCTTGATCCGATCAGATCTGAACGAACCTGGTCTAGAAAATCAGGATTCTTTTTCAATTTTTTCATGAAAAATATGAAAAGATGTGTGCACCATAACCTGGGTCTCCATGCTATAAAATAAGGAAGGGGCACACAAAAGTTGGTTGCCCAAATTCTTGCCATATTTGGACATGCCTTACTAGATTTTTGATCTAGATAGGAACTCTCTCACATTTATCTATTTAAGAGGGGTTAGGGTCTAGTTTTTCTATGGTTAAAAAATCACCTTTGAGAGAGGGCTTTGGCGTGGGAACCTTGGGCACATAAAGGCTGTGGACATGGGACTTTGTAATGACACAAGTTATTGTGTCTAGGTGAGAGGAAAGGAATAGAGAAGAAGGGTCTTCTCTAGGATTTTGCTTTCAATCTTTTTCAATCATTTTTTTGAGAGAAAAATGTGAGGAAGAAGGCTTCTCTTAGATCCTCCCTTCTCCTCCTTTGGTCCTTGGAGAGTTCAAGTTGTTCGAAGAAAGAGTTTTGCCATCAACATTCAAAGAAGGATTAGCACAGTGCTAGCACATTGTGTTGATTTTCAATTGCTGGACATCAAATTAAGATCGGGGCTTTGTGTGGACTTCTCATAGAGGTTGGATAGTATGTGGCTCAAAGTGACAATCTTAGCCTTAGATCAGCAAGTGAAGATCCCGACTTGCGAAAGGTAAAAGAGATACGATCTCTTTCTCCTACTAGATTAGATCTAGTGTCATTGGATGTTGATATGATCAACATCCATATTTTTATTTAATATTTAATATTTAGATTTATATGCATGCATTAATCATGTCATTAGATTCTAGATCTAAGATTTAATTATATATTTTAATAGATTAATTTGATTAATTTTATACTTATTCTATTCATGTTCTGAAAAAGTTTCAAAATACATGCTGTAAATCCTAGATTTTTTTTTCAATTGGTATCAAAGCCTAGGTCTTTTTAACTTAATTTTATTGCATGTTTTAGATCTATTATTTAGATTTGATCTAAATTATAAAATAAATTTAAATCTAAAATTAAATATTTAGATCATATG
Source organism: Cocos nucifera (assembly GCA_006176705.1). NCBI lineage: Eukaryota > Viridiplantae > Streptophyta > Magnoliopsida > Arecales > Arecaceae > Cocos > Cocos nucifera. The sequence continues at coordinate 148,614 of QRFJ01000530.1, read as the reverse complement.
GACTGATCTTATAAGATTGTCCTACTATAAGGTTTACCCCTTACAGTGTAAAGGTTATCCTAGTTCATATTGATCTAAATATTGATCATAAATATGTTAGATATGATCTAAGTTAATTTATAATTTATTAAATTTAAATTATTTAAATTTAAAAATATTTTTTTTAGATTGCATGGACTGATCTTATAATGTTCTCCTGCTATAAGGTTTACCCCTTATAGTGTAAAGATTGTCCTAGTATATACTGATCTAAAATCTAACTATAAAATTTTAGATTTTATCTAAAATATTTTATAATTTAATTAAAAGTATTTTAATCTAAATTTTATGATCATAAATATATTAGATTTGATCTAAGATGATTTATGATTGATTAGAATTAAAATTATTTCAACTTCATTATCATGAATATGTTTAGATTAGATCTAAAGTAGATTCATGATATATTTTATTTGCATATTGATTATAAATCAAACATGCAACTAGTTATTAGAATTAAGTTGTAAAAATATACAAACATAAAAATATTTTTGAAATGCTGAATTCCAATCTTCAGCCCAAAACTTAATTAAGAATTAAGAGTTATTTGTTTAAGATCTAGGATTGAGAGTTAAAGATCCTAAGACAAAAATCATAATACTTGGGTTAATGGGTTAGAGTGAATTAGGTCTATTAATTGGGTTAGATCTAAGGTTAGATTAAAGAATGAACTTAATTAGAAAATTGACTAAATCTAATCAAATATTGTCTAAAATTAGGTTAAGGTCTATATAGATCAATTACAATAGTTATAGTTGGTCAAGTCCATGTCTTTAACAAGAACCAAAATGGACTTGATTCTTGACTAAGCAGTCAAGCCTAAACTATTAAGTGAATCAAATCAAAACTAATTAACCAATTGGTATCTAAAGTAACTCTAGCAGTATATGACTAATGGTCTTTAATTAGGAGCTACTCATACTGATTCGATCTTTGATGAGTTAATGACATATCCCTTCCACCGATCTTACTTACCTAGCCTTCCTGGTGAAGTTATGTTTTAACTAGATTACTTGACAATTCGAGTTGACCCATGTTAGCTAGATAAATCAGTGTAACTAATTTAGGTGCTCCTAGACTAGCCTATCTATAGTCTTCATTAATCTAACTTGATAAAGTTAGTGAGAGGATCATGATTAGCTAGTTTTTCTAACTCTCTTCTCTAAAATAAATTAACTAAATTCTCTAAAATTATTAGATCCTTAAAAATTAAATAGTTATGGTGATAACTAGATTATAGCCACCCATTAAGTTAAGTGATAATGAAACCATTAGTTTGATAATCATTGGAGTTCCAAAGGCTTGGTACTTATTGACTATTGAAATTATCATTTATAATATGATTTCTTGATCATGTCTCTCTAAATGGTAGTTAGATTGACTAACCAAAGTTGGGCTTAACCATTCATTAGTTAGATGGACCAAGTATGGTCATGTTAATAGTTGGACCTAACCAAATCTTTTCAATGAAGGCTAAAACCTACTGATTAGGTTTCTGAGATAAAATTAAATTACTAAAAATTATTTAGAGAAATAATTAGTTATGAACCTACCCATAAATGCACATTGGTTAATCGGCCAAAGTTGAACTTGGGTGCAGTTTATATGGATTTTAGTACCCACTAAGAAATTTGGATAATTCCTTAAATTAGAAGTAGAGGCTGTGAATTCAAATAAAATAGTGAAGAACTTTTTGATTAAAGTCTAAATGTTTAGATTTAATAAATCATTTATTGATTAGATTTTCATTTTTCTTGGTGCATTTATGGCCACTTTCTTATTGCTTCGATCATTATTGGATAATGACAAGCTGGTGGAACTCAACTTTGATAGCTGGTATTGTAAGTTGAAGATTGTTCTAGAGTATGAATGAATTTTGTACACTTTAAGAGATCTAGCATATGAGGAACTAGCTCCCAATGCACGTGGCTCGATCCAAGACACTTACTAGAAGTGGCTCAATGACCGAACCACCATGCATTGCATCATGCTGGTAGCTACAAGCGATAAGTTCAATCGTAGATTCGAGTCAGCTCAGTCAGAAGACATACTTCAAGTGTTGAATGAGTCTTTTGGCACTTCTGACGATGTTGGGAGGTACAATACTAGTTATGCCATCTTCAACACTAGAATGAGGGATAGAGCTTCAGTCATTGATCATGTATTATACATGATCAAGATGATGGAGCATTTAAGCAAGCTTGACCTTTCCTTATACAAGCAATTAGGAAAAGATGCTATTCTGAACTTGCTGCCCAAGTCCTACCTCTCTTTTCTTACTCATTATAGAATGATAAAGCCTGAAGTCAATTACCATGGGTTATTGAAATTTCTTTGAAACTTTGAGAAGGATCACCAACTTCATAAGAAGTTGGTGAATGTAGTGGGAGAATCTTCTTCTGGTTCTCAACTCTTTAAGAAAAGAAAGAAGAACAAGAAGAACAAGACCAAGAAGATGCAAGTTTAGGTTGGGACAATAGTGTAGGGACAGACCAAGAAATCCAAGCTCAATAAGAATCAAGCAAAGTGCTTCTTCTGTAAGAAGCTGGGGCATTGGAAGAGAAATTGTCCTTAATACATTGCCTTCCTGAATCCGAACAGATTGAGAAAGAAGCAAACTATTGCTAGGCAAGGTACTTATATAATAATTTCTTATAATTTTTTTATTTATGATATTACTAACTGGGTATTAGATATCAAAAGCCCTTACCATATTTGCAATTCACTACAGGGTTTACAAGTCCATAGGAGATTCAAACAAGGCAAAAGATTTCTGAACGTTGGAGATGGAAGACCACTTCCAGTTCTACCATTAGAAATCTTAAAACTTGTATTTGAGTCTCATACCATTATATTTAGTAATTATCACTTTTGTCCTAGTTTCTTGTTGAACATAATTTCTATAGGCCTTTTGTTCAAAAAGAATTATGAAATTTTAATAAAAAAAGAATTTTGTGATGTTATTTTGAATGATGTTATATTCTTTTCTGGATATTTGAGCAATGAAATCTCTAATATTATAACCTATTAATGTAGTCTACTACATCGACAAGCACTTTAGATTAGATAATGTGTTTGATATCTACTTATCGCACTATAAACTAGGTTACATCAATAATAATAGGATCAATAGGTTGACTTAAGAGAGAATCCTCAAAGTCAGTGATTGTGAATCACTTCCAACCTATAAATTCTATCTTCTTGAAAAAATGATCAAGTCACCTTTTACTGAAAAAGATAAGAGAGCCATGAGCTCTTAGGTCTAGTACATACTGATGTATCTAGACCTATGAGCACAAGTGCTAGAGATGGATCGATACTTTTATTTCATCACTTTCACAAACAATCTATCTAGGTTTGGATATGTCTATCTAATGAAACATAAGTTAGATTCATTTGAAATATTTAAAAGATTCTAAAATGAGGTAGAAAAATAAACTGAAAAGAGTATTAAAACTCTTCGGTCTGATCTAGGGGGTGAATACCTTTCTAGTGAGTTTCTCACATATCTAGGAGAGAATGAAAATTTCTTCTAATGGACTCCTCCAGGTACACCACAACATAATGGTATTTCTGAAAGGAGGAATTAGGCTTTGTTAGATATGGTTAGATCCATGATGTATTTTGCTAGCTTACTAATATCCTTCTAGGGATATGCACTCAAATTGGCTTGCTATCTTTTAAATAGAATTGTACATAAGTCTATTATTAAAATTCCATATAGGGTCTGAGGGTGCTCAGTTTATATCAAATATTTAATGATGGATAAACTTGGATCTAGGTTTGACAAGTGCACTTTTATAGGGTACCCAAAAGAAATCAAAGAAAATATTTTCTACTTTATTAATGAATAAAAGATGTTCGTCAGTCTTAAGGCAATATTTTTAGAAAAGAAGTTCTTTAGTGAAGGAACTATTATCTCTAAGGTTGAACTTGAGAAAGTTCAACAGGTAGAAAAACTGACATAGTTAGTTGAAGCTAAACTGGATTTGATTAAATCAAACCCAAAGCCTCTTGCATCATTAAGATGATCTGGTAGAGTGCTGCATCAGCCAGATTGATACTATTATTTTTTGATCTGGGATGGTGATCCCATCAAACTCGATGAGAATGATGAGGATCCAATCACTTGCATGGATGCAATGCAAAGACTTGATTCCAAAAAATGGCTTGAGGCCATGAAATCCAAAATGAACTCCATGAAATCAATGATGTATGGACATTGGTTGACCCACCTAAAGGAGTTAATCTCATTAGGTGTAAATGGATCTTCAAAAGAAAGAGGGGCACAAATTAGAAGGTGGAGACCTATAAAGCCCATCTAGTTGGTAAGGAATATCGTCAACGTTATGGTATTGACCATGATGAGATGTTCTTTTCTATGGCAATGCTCAAATCCATTCGAATTATGTTTGCGATAGCTATCCATCAAAATTATGAGATCTAGTAGATGGATGTGAAGATAGCTTTCCTAAATAGAGAGCTGATTGAAGCAGTATATCTGATACAATCTGAAAGGTTTACATCTATAGATAAGTTCATGGTGTGCAAGCTTCAGAGATCAATTTATGGATTGAAATAGGCATCTCATAGTTGAAACATGCATTTTGATAAGGTAATCAAAATGTATGGCTTTGTTAAGAATGGAGAAGAGCCCTTCGTATACAAGTGGGCAAATGATCTGACAGTGATATTTCTTGTCTTATATATGAATGACATTCTTTTAATTAGAAATGATATCTCCACATTACAAGAAATAAAAGTATGGCTATCATCTTAGTTCTCTATGAAGGACTTGGGTGAAGCATCCTACATCTTAGGGATGAAGATCTATAGGGATAGATCTAAGAGAATGCTTGGATTATCCCAGTACACATACATAGAAACTCTGCTAAAGCAGTTTAGCATGCAGAATTCTAAGAAAGACTATCTACCTTCGATAACTCTTGAAAAGAGAGAGTGTGTGTGTAGATTTTATATACTTCAACAGTAGATTCTATCATGTATGCCATGACATGTACAAGACTATATGTGGCATACTCATTATGAGTAGTGAGTACATACCAATCTGATCCAGGGAAGAAGAACTAGAAAGTGGTGAAAATCATCATTAAGTATTTAAAAAATACTAAGGATCAGTGGCTGATTTATGGTGAGTTAGATTTAAACTTATGGGGTTTACAAACTACAGCTTTCAATCTGACCATGATGACAGCAGAAGCGTGTCGAGTTATGTCTTTACCCTAAATGGTGGAGCCATCTATTGGAAGAGTTCTATGCAGTAAATTATGGCAGACTTGGTATGCAAGATAGAGTACATTGCAACATCAGATGCTACGAAGGAAGCAAAATGGTTGAGAAAGTTCATCACCAAGCTTGATGTAGCACCTTTCCTAGATGGTCCAGCCCTACTCTACTATGATAGAACTGAAGCCATTGCTCAGGTGAAAGAACTAAAGAAACACTAGTGGACGAAGCATATACTGCACCGCTATCACCTGATCTAGAAGATCATGGATCGAGACGACATCGACCTTCAAAAGATCGACAGAAAGGAGAACGTAGCTAACCCCTTCACTAAAGCATTAGCAGTAAAGGAGTTTGACAATCACAAGTCAAAGATGGTTATTAGATACTATACCGAGTAGCTTTAAGATAAGTAAAAGTTGTTGAAAAATGTATCCCAAAGCCAATCATAAGCATGTTAATAGTTATGCTATTTTATAAAATGTAAAAGATTTATTAATAAATAGAATTTTATTATGATATTTTTCATCATAAGTCTATATCTTCTAATAAACTTCATATTATGATAAAGTACTTAGGACTCTTTAGATTTGATAAAGAGAATTTATCGATTAGTCCTTAAATTGTTCGCAATCAAATGATATGTTGTTAACTAGGATGACAATATTTATCAAGTGTAAGTCATTGTGTGCCATATGGGTTGGTTGTCCTCTTAACTAAGAAGTATGGAGACACTGGTATGGCATACAGATGAGATATAGAGGTATATTATTACTAAACGTGATCAACTCTAGAGCATTCTACTATTGAGAATTACTTTGATGGGATATGGGTATAAGTATCCCTTGGACCTGAGATCACCACGGTAGTCTGCAAGCAACTCACTGTGCTTTGGTGTTGGACTATAGAAATTTTTAATTCAATAACGAAAGATTTTTAGGCATAGTCAAGTACTTACAAAGTCAATGAGTGATCAAGATGAGATTGACCACTCTAAGAATTTGGAGATAATGCATCGTTGTATTTTAATTTAGCAAAACCTTGGTTAGGATAATCCATGAGATGGATTTGGTATTTTGAAATATAATATGGATGACCTAATTAGGATTGATAGTTAAATCTTGAGTCATCCTATGAGCATTTATAATTAAGAGGATGAATTATATGGAAACCACATCCATATGGGTTTTAAGAGTGTTGCTTTATATATTTGACCTATCCAACTATCGGATATCATTGCTAAATGATCATTTTGATCGGTACAAAAATTTATTTTTATGCTACCAGCTTAGGTTCAAACTTATGGGACCATACATATAAAAGGTCTCGATCTGATCAGATGGTTGATCAATGATTAAGAATCGTTCTAGGGTCAAATAATTAATATGATTAATGTTTGACCTAGTGGAAGTATTGCAGAAGGATTAATTAGCAATCGAATTGCTAATTAACTCAATTTGATTGAGCAATAGGGATGAGATCAAGTTTAATTGAATGTGATTTAATTAGATTTGATTTGGGCTTGATTATATCAACTCCAATTGCTTTATGGGATAAGCCAATTTCAAGGAAAAATAAGTTCCTATTAAATTCGGACTTGAGTGAACCTAATTTTTAATTTAATTAGAATTTAAACTAGATTTAAATTAAATTTAATCTAATTTAATTAGATTTCTAATTGGATTGGAACACCATTAATTAGGTTGCACCTAGATCTATTTTAATTAGGCTAAAGAATAGCTTTGACTTGTCAAAGCATGAAGTCCTAGTTTGACTAAGACTTCACCCTTGCGCCATTTGGCCTTCCCAATGCCCATTCCCATGAATTTTGGCATGGAATTTCTCATGCCTAGAGAGTCTCCACATCCTCTTTGCATCTTTTACCTTTCTTAGAAGGAAATTGATTGTGGAATAGATCAAAACAAATAAGTTGTTTTGACTTAGGACTATATTGGATAGAGTTTCATACATCACCTTTCCTTATCTTCTTATGGCACTATCTTTTCAGATTTTTTTTTGATTCTTTTTATGAGAAATATGGAAGGATGTGTGCACCATAGCATGGGTCTCCAACCCATAAAATAAGGAGGGGGCATCCAAAAGTTGGGTGGCCCAATTATTGCCATGTTCGGACATGCCTTACTAGGTTTTTGACCTGGATAGGGACTCTCTCATATTTCTCTATTTAAGAGGGGTTAGGGTCTGATTTTTCTATAGTTGAAAAAAGTCATCTTTGAGAGAGGGCTTTGGCATGGGAACCTTGGGAACATAAGGGTTGTGGGTGTGGAACTTTGTAAAGACACTAATTATTGTGTCTAGGTGGGAGGAAAGGAATAGAGAAGAAGGGTCTTCTTTAGGGTTTTGCTTTCAATCTTTTTCCACCATCTTTTTAAGAGAAAAATGTGAGGAAGAAGGCTTCTCCCAGATCCTCCCTTCTCCTTCCTTGGTCTTTGGAGAGTTCAAGTTGTTCGAAGGAGTTTCACCATCAACCATCAAAGAAGCATCACCATAGTGCTAGCATACTATGCTGATTTCTAGTTGCTGGACTTCGGATCAAGATTGGGACTTCATGTGGATTTGTCATAGAGGCTGCATATATATATAGCTTAAAGCGGCAACCTCAGTCTCAGATCAGTAAGTGAAGATCCCAACTTACAAAAGATAAAAGAGATACAATCTCTTTCTCCTACTAGATTAGATCTAGTGTTGTTTGTTATTGATCTCATCAAAATCAATGTTTTTATTTAATATTTAATTTTTAGATTTATATACATGCATGAATCATGTCATTAGATCCTAAATCTAGGATTTAATTATATATTTTAATATATTAATTTAATTAATTTTATGCTTTCGCTATTCATATTTTGAAAAAATTTCAAAATACATGCTGCAAATTCTAGATTTTTTCTTCAATTTCTATAGGCCTTTTGGTCAAAAATAATTATAAAATTTTTAATAAAAAATACTTTTGTAATGTCATTTTGAATGGTTTTACTATCTTTTATGGGCATTTGAACAAATGGAAGATATTTACTTTCATAACCTATTAATATAGTCTACTCCACTGGCAACCATCCCGATTAGATAATGTGTTTGATATCTACCTATGGTACTATAGGCTAGGTCACATTAACAAGAATAGGATGAACAGATTGACTCAAGATGAAATCCTTGAAGTTAGTGATTATGAATTGCTTTCAACCTATGAGTCCTTTCTTCTTGGAAAAATGATCAAGTCATCTTTTACTGAAAAAGATAAGAGAGTCACTAAGCTTCTAGGCCCAGTACATACTATATACGTGCACCTACGAGCACAAGTGCTAGAGGCAGATATTTCTACTTCACTACTTTCACAAATGATCTATCAAGATATGGGTATGCCTATTGATAACATATATGTCGGATTTATTTGAAATGTTCAAAAGATTTTGAAATGAGTTAGAAAAATAAACTGAAAAAAGTATTAAAACTCTTCAATCTAACCGAGAAAATGAATACCTTTTCAGTAAGTTTCTCATATATCTAGGAGGGAATGGGATTCTCTCTTAATAAACTTCTCAAGGGACACCACAGCATAATGGTGTATGTAAAAGGAGAATTTGGACTCTGTTAGACATGGTCCGACCTATGATGAATTTTTCCAGCTTGTCAATATCCTTCTAGGGATGTGGACTCGAATCGACTTGCTATCTTTTAAATAGAATTCTGAGTAAGTCTATAGTTAAAACTTTATATAATATATGGATAAGACGTAAGCCAGTACTCTCATACCTTAGGGTCTGGGAGTACCTGACTTATATCAAACATTTAATGATAGATAAACTTGGACCTAGGTCTGATAAGTGCACTTTCATAGGATATCCAAAAGAAACTAAAGGTTATTACTTCTACCTCGCTGATGAATAAAAGATATTTGTCAACCTTAATGTAATTTTTTTAGAAAAGGAGTTTCTTGGGGAAGGAACTATTGCCTCAAAAGTTAAACTTGAAGAGGTTCAATAGGTAGAAAAATTGATATAATTAGCTAAATCTGAACTGGGTTTGATTAGATCAAACTTAGATCCTAATGTAACTACATCCTTAAGGCCATCTAGTAGAGTACTACGTCAGCTAGATAGATATTATGATTTTTTGGTTCGGCATGGTGATCTTATCGAACTCGATGAGAATGATGAGGATCCAATCACCTATATAGATGCTAAGTAGATATCTGATTTTAAGAAATAGCTTGAGGCCATGAAATCCAAAATGGAGTCCATGAAAATCAATAATGTATGGACATTGATTGACCCACCTAAAGGGGTTAAACCCATTGGGTGTAAGTGGATCTTCAAAAGGAAGAGGGGCATAGATAGAAAGGTAGAGACCTATAAAGCCTGTCTGATCGCCAAGAGCTATCGTCAATATTATGGTATTAACTATGATGAGATATTTTTATCCTGTGGTAATATCCTAATCTATTCAGATTATGCTTGCAATAGCTGCTCATCTGGACTATGAAATCTGATAGATAGATGTGAAGATAGCTTTTTTGAATAGAGAATAGATTGAAAAGATATATATGATACAACCTAAAGGATTCATATCCATAGACGAGTCTAAGATGTGCAAGATTTAGAGATTCATTTATAGATTGAAGTAGACATTTTGGAATTGGAACATACATTTTGATAAGATGATCAAAATGTATGGCTTCATTAGGAATGGAGAAGAGCCCTGCATATACAAGTGGCCAAATGGCTAAGTTATGGTATTTTTGTGCTATGCATAGATGACATGTTAGATATATGTGCCCTAGAAGCCAGAATTGGCTGACACTTGTAATACACTTCTAAGGGCAAAATTATAATTATAACTATAATCAATAAAATGGGTTATTTTCTATCACATATGTGTATTTAGTGTCTGTGATACATCCTTTGAGTTAATGGAAATGATAATTCATATTTTCAAGAGTTGAAAATTTAAGACATGAATAATCATTGTTAACTCAGAAAATGCTCCCGACCATAGGATCATCACGAGGATGGTGATTGATCCAGAAGGTTGGTGTACAATCACTTCTTTTTAGTAGATGAGTCTTGAGTCTACGATGTGGAGACACCAGAGCGAGAGTACAGATACTCATTAGAGAACGAGGGCACTGAGCGTGACCACCTCGAGTAGTCATTAGGGAGTCTACCTTCTCGTCAATGATTGACTCGATGCTGCAGTAGTGTGTCTAGTTCTTTGACCTGAGGTGCATCGGCAGTTCACCTTAAGGGTGTTATAGTTTGACTACACCATTACTCGGTCTCCTAGCCATATGGAACCCTAAGGTGTATGTTGGCTATAGCATGTTCATTGTAGGAACTGGATAGCATCAAGATGGAATCTATCTACCTCGGTGGTAGAGGAGCAGCCCTATGAGAATCATGAGAATCAAGTCCAGAAGTCCATGACCATGGCAGAGTGAAATAATAGAAAGAGTTTCTATTTAGATTTTCACATCGGACTCAAATCGAATGATTACATCATATGATAGAAACTAGGGTTTGACGAGTTTACCTTAACCCTAATCTGATTGGGGCTCAAGATAGAAGGAACTTAATCACACAGGTAGCTGCACCAAGAGGTTCACATTCAGCTCTGATGGGTTGCCACCATATACTGCTAGGTGTCACTGATGGATTTTGGGAGCAATTAGAATGATTTAGATGATCGATCATTCTAGCTGTTCGAATTAGAAGAGTTCTGATCCATCGAAAGGAGTTTCGATGATGTCGATGATAGAGATCATGACATATCCCATTACCATATAGAACTGAACCTAACTGGGTCACACAAATAAGAGTTTGAATATGGTGATCATCAATTGAACTGATCCAGTTCAATTGATATGAATGAGATTCAATTAGGTTCAAGAAAATCGTGCTAGCACTCGATTGAACCTAACGTTCTTCTTTTGCTATCATAAATAAGTTGTCCTGACTGAGCCAAAGGAGTTTGTGCTCAATCAAAGGCCTTCATATGGTCTGATTGGAGGTTGTTCAAGTCAGAAAAGGTTGTCTTATTTTGTAAGACATTACCTGCAATTTTTGATCATCTATCATTTCTTGTTCTTTGACTTTGGTCAAAAGTCTACTTTGACTGGTCAAATATTGACCACTAATACTTTGACTTTTGACCGACTTTTGACCACATATCATGCATCCATTGGAGAGCTGGTGGGGCCCTGTCCCCCTGCTAGAACGTGGCAAGGAAGAGGGCGCACGCCACCCTTGGTGTGTGCCCAAGTTGGAGGCGCCTAGGAGTCCCTGTTGGACAGGGACTCCATCTCCTTTTTGGATTCCAATTAAAGTTCTCCTAAGAACCAACTTTAACTGATCTTAGGCGCCCTCTAAGGAAGAATTCAGGGGACTCTATTCTCACCAATCAGATTTAGATCTGATTTCACAAAGAGTTGTGATTGGTTGGGAAGAAGAGAAGTTGGATCACAAATAGTCTATAAATAAGACCCTGCGCCCAACTCAGATTATGATTCAAAGTGCTTGAAAGGAATCACAATTCCCCATGCCCAAGGCTTCCTCTCCCCTCTTCCTCCATGCTGAACCACCTTCTCCCCTTCCTCTCCACGTCCAAAAGGAGTTTTGGACTTTTGGTTGGTGTGATCCAGATCAAAGAAAGGCGACTGAAAGCTAGAAGGCTGCACTGCTACAAAGGATGACTGCTGATCTTCAAAAGGAGTTTTGAAGATCCTCCAGACCAGATCCAGATCTAATTTCTGGAGACATGATAGAGAAGAAGAGGATCTCTAGATCCAGCTCAAAGTGAATATCGGTAGAGGCCAGGCACTTGCGTGGCTAGATCCAGAACCTTCCACTGCATACAGGATCATCAACGGATAATAGGATTACCCATATCAAGATAAATTAAATTTGATTTAATTTATCTAGATTTTATTTAAATTCTAAAATAATAATAATTAGATCTAAAATATCTCAGATCTGATCTAGATCAAAGAAAAAAAATTTTGAAATATATCTCTTGATCTGATCAGATCTGAACGAACCTGGTCCGGGAAATCAGGATTTCCCTTCATGACATTCTCTTAATTAGAAATAACATTTCCACACTGTAAGAAATAAAAGTATGGTTGTCATCTCAATTCTTCATGAAGGATTTGAGAGAAGCATCCTACATCCTAGGGATGAAGATCTATAAAAATAAATCAAAGAGGATGCTTGGGTTGTCCCAGTCCATGTATATAGAAATCGTTGGGGATAAATCTCACACCCATCGAAGTCTAGTCTGATGCTTAGCCTAATGTAACTGGTAATCATAGAAGAGCTTTGATCATGAATCTCCTCTTGGAACTTCTCCAACAGCTGAACTCCTTCTAGACCTCTTTAACAGTCGAGCTCCTTTCAAACTCCTCAAGAAACCAAGCTCCTTCCAGACCCCACTAGCAGCCGAGCTCATTTCGGACCCCTCCAGTAGTTGGATTCTTCCATCAGACGAATTTCCCCTCGGATCTCTCCTCCAGTAGATCTGCATATAGATTCTTCCAACAGACCTACATCCGAATTCCCCTAGCAAATCCAATTTTAGACATCTCTGACAAACTTCCTTCAAGGTTTCTCTAGTTGCAGAACTTCTGAACCCCTTCCGATCGAACTTCCGGCAGTCGCCCAGAAAGGTCTCCTCACCTACACGAATTCGATCCCGTATATGGCATGAACCAACCCACACATAGATGACCTTAGAAGAGTTCGAACTCCTCTAAAACTGATATAGCTCAAAGTTCATCACCAGCTGACATCTACTCCTTCAAGCTTCGACTATTAAATCCCTAACAGACTAGCACGTCGCAACAATAGACACTATCCTCCATAACAAACTCCAAATGGTCCTGAGCGGCCCACTATCAGATGGTTACAGCCATCACTATCAATTTATTATAGGCTCTAGGGATATAAAAAGGATCCTCTAGATATGTTTTCTTCAATATCTCTTCTTTTTTCCAAGAGTCTGCAACTTTCTTGACTGAGCACTCCATTTCTATTGGCCAAAAAAGCTGACTTGATCGTTGGAGGGTCTTGCCAGAGTTGCCACCCCAGACTCTAGGCGAGACTTATTTTGTAGGTCACCGATGGCGATCTTGTCTTCTCCAACTCCAACACTTTTCTAGCAATAACCAAATTTTGCACCAACAGGATTGGCGCTAGAGAAAGGGACTCTATCTTTTGAGGTTTCCTTGCTCTTAAAAGAGTACTCAGTGGAGATCTCTCTTCTTCTCCTCCAAAGTTCTCCTTCCTAGAAAGGATGCCCCCTAGGAAGGCTTCAACCCGACGATCATCGACCTCCACGGTCAGATCCCGTCTAGACCTACCCGCCCTTGTTTCATCCTCGGTAACTCAAGCTCCACCTGCTGTAATGGTGGACATGGAGCAGTTCAACTTGCTGATCCAGCAGGTTTGCGGCCTCATGAAAGCAGTGCAGGCCATGCGGCAGCAGCAGCCTCCAGTGCCAATTCGATCAGAGCAGGCTTCTCTAAAGCCCCATGATCCGATCTGGGAATGGCCGACTTGGGCTAGCTGGTCAGTGACCTCCAAAAAGAGGAAGCAGAGGGCCGAGAGCCCCTGCTCTGATCATGACTCTACTCTTGGGGGAACTTTTCCCTCATTCAGTCAAAAAATCTTGGAGATCCATGATCGAGAAGATCTCCTAGACCAGAAACTACAGGAGATGAACTAGTGGATCGAGGAACTCCTCCATGCTCCCTCCTCCCATGGTAATGATATCTATACCGACCCTCCTTTCTCTCACTGCATCATGCAGAAACCTATCCCGCCGAACTTCAAGCTCTCTCAATTCGAGAGCTATGATGAGACTACCGATTCGATCGACCATCTGAAGGCCTTTCAGACTATGATGTTGCTCCATGGTACACCAGACGCCATTCTCTATTGAGCCCTTCCATCCACCTTAAAGGGAGCAGCCAGGAACTGGTACTCGACCCTCAAGCTGAGTATCATCTTCTTTTTTGATCAGATGAGCGATCAGTTTATGGCTTATTTTATCAGTAGCCGATGTCCTAGGTGAGGTTCAAAATCCCTCATCAACATCAAGCAGTAAGAGGGAGAATTCATCTGAGCTTATGTCAACCACTTCAATGCAGCTACCCTAAAAGTCTAGAATCTGGACCAATTTGTCGCTATGGCCATACTAAAAGGCGGCCTTCAGAAGAACAATCTGTTGATTTTCTTGAAGAAGAAGTATCCCAAGAATTTTATCGATATGCTGGCTCGGGCTAAAGGGTATGCCCGAGCGGAAGAGGCCTTCAAGGCCAAGGATAATGAAGCCATTGGAGAGCGATGAATGGGCGAGCCAAGCAGGCCCACTAAGGAAGGAAGGCCAAGTGAAGCTTGGATGCATTTCCAAACTTTTTCTGAGTGCAAGCGAGCTCAAACCCCTCTCCAAGCTTGAAAGAAGGGATGCCTTGATAGAAGGGCATGATGGGGCTCCCCCCTCTGAAGGTTCCATAACTATGCCCCTCTCAATGCTCCAAAAATCTAAGTACCGATGGAGATCAAGCAGTTGCCAAGATCAGAAAGGATGCGCTCCCATCCTGATAGACGCAACCCATACAAGTTCTGCCTCTATCATCGTGATCACAGTCACGATACTAAAGAATGTATCCAGCTCCAAGATGAGATCGAGGAGCTCATCAGGTGAGGCAGGCTTGGCCAATTCCTGCGACATCGGCCTAAAGGATGGAAAGATTGGCTCAGGGCGCCACCACCATGGGAACTGCCAAGAAGGGAGGAGCAGCAGGCAGATTGGCCATCCCTCGACATCATCAATACCATCTCTGAGAAACTTCAATGAGGGGAGGCTAGCAGATTAGCAAAGCCTGAGAGGAGGCAGAGAACTGAGGAGCCCATCACTTTCACCAATGAGAATGTGCAAGAAGTTCAGTTCTCGCACAATGACGTGGTTGTAATCTCTTTAAACATTGCTGACTATGATATACACCGCATTCTGGTAGATAATGGAAGCTCTATTGATATTTTATTTTATGATGCTTTCTCAAAAATGTTTTTACCTAATAATCACTTGGGACCTATGAACTCTCCATTGGTGGGCTTCACTGGCGATGCTGTGCCTGTTGAGGGTATAATAACTCTAACTGTGGCTGCAGGGCAACGTCCGAAGCTCGCCAAAGCATAGGTCAATTTTCTAATCGTAAAAGCTCCATCTGCCTATAATGCTATTCTTAGCCGACCTGATTTGAACACACTCTAAGCTATCGTATCAACTTATTACTTAAAGATGAAGTTTTCAATGAGCTATGGAATTGGAGAGATTAGAGGAGACTAGGCCTTAGCAAGGCACTGTTACTCCATGGCCCTATAGAAAAACACCCAGCCCGACCTTTGTCCTATTGATGGACTGGATGTCCTCGACGATCTTATGGAGGAGCGGGACGAGCCTATGAAAGATCTTGTAGCCATGCCCTTGGATGATGGGAACGTAGGGCACATTATGCAGATCGGCTCCAACTTGGGGGATGAGGTTCGAGAGCAACTCATTGCCTTCCTTCAAAAGAATGCAGACGTCTTCACCTGGATCCCAATGGATATGCTAGGGATTGATGTCGAGGTCATGGAACATCGACTGTGTGAACTCAGAAGTGGCACTCCCAAGATTTGAAAATATGAGAAGATAGGTCATGGAAAGATAGGAGTGAGCCAGAAGAGAAATCAGCTATCCTAACAAAGTTCAGAAACTAGGTCGGCTCACCCTAAGACTGAGTCGACTAAGTTGAAAATTGGGCTAACTCAATCTAGGATTGGATCGACTAGGTCTCAGCAAAAAATTTAGATAGAAAATAGTATTTTTGGGCTATTAGCATGATACACAACTGGGTTGGCTCAGTCTGAGACTGAGTCGACTCCAAACTGAGATAACCCAATCGTAAGTTAGCCGGCTCAGTCTAAAACTAGGCCAGCTCAATTTTCATGGGTTATTATTTTATGTACGTAGGTTGTTTGAATTTGAGAAGTTTTTCTATGAGCTTGGACTTGAACTTTTGTAAAGTATATATAATGAAAATAGTGAAGGAAAATCCTGATTTCCCGGAACAGGTTCATTCAGATCTAATCAGATCAAGAGATATATTTCAAAAATTTTTCTCTTGATCCCAATCAGATCTTGATGTGTTTTAGATCTGATTCTTATTATTTTAATAAACAAAATAAAATAAGGATAAATTAAATCAAATTTAATTTATCTTAATTTGGGTAATCCTATTACCCTGTTGATGATCCTGTTTGCAGCGGAAGGTTCTGGATCTAGCCACGCAAGCGCCTGGCCTCTACCGATATCCACTCGGGCTGGATCTGGAGATCCTCTTCTTCTCTATCACACCTCCAAAAATTAGATCTGGATCTGATCTGAAGGATCTTCAAAACTCCTTTTGAAGATCAGCAGTCGTCCTTTTGCAGCAGTGCAGCCTTCTTACTTTTGATCGCCTTTCTTTGATCTGGATCGCACCAACCAAGGTCCAAAACTCTTTTGGATGTGGAGAGAAGAAGGAGAAGAAGCTTTGGCATGGAGGAGGAGGGGAGAGGCAGCCTTGGGGCATGGGGTTTTCAATTCTCAATTGAATCTTAAACTGAGTTGGGCGCAGGGTCCTTTTTATAGACTAAGCGTGATCCAACTCCTCTTCTTCCCAACCAATCACAACCCTTTGTGAAATCAGATCTAAATCTGATTGGTGGGAATAGAGTCCCCTAGGATTCCTCCTTAGAGGGTGCCTAAGACCAGTCAAAGTTGGTTCTTAGAAGAACTCTAATTGGAATCCAAAAAGGAGATGGAGTCCTTGTCCAACAAGGACTCCTAGGCGCCTCCAACTTGGGCACACGCCTAGGGTGGCGTGCGCCCTTCTCCTTGCCAGGTTCTGGTAGGGGGACAGGCCCCCACCAGCTCTCCAATAGGTGCATGACATGTGGTCAAAAGTCAAAGTGTCAATGGTCAATGTTTGACCAGTCAAAGGTAGACTTTTGACCAAAGTCAAAGAACAAGAAATGGCAGGTGACCAAAAATGGCAGGTAATGTCTTACAAAATAAGACAACCTTTTCTGACTTGGACAACCTCCAGTCAGACCATATGAAGGCCTCTGATTGAGCACAAACTCCTTTGGCTCAGTCAGGACAACTTATTTATGATAGCAAAAGAAGAACGTTAGGTTCAATCGAGTGCTAGCACGATTTTCCTTGAACCTAATTGAATCTCATTCAGATCAATTGAACTAGATCAGTTCAATTGATGATCACCAGATTCAAACCCTTGTTTGTGTGACCCAGTTAGGTTCAGTTCTGTATGGTAATGGGATATGTCATGATCTCTATCATCGACATCATCGAAACTCCTTTCGATGGATCAGAACTCTTCTGATTCGAACAGCTAGAATGATCGATCATCTAAATCATTCTAATTGCTCCCAAAATCCACCAGTGACACCTAGCAGTATATGGTGGCAACCCATCAGAGCTGAATGCGAACCTCTTGGTGCAGCTATCCTGTGTGATTAAGTTCTTCTATCTTGAGCCCCGATCAGATTAGGGTTAAGGTAAACTCGTCAAACCCTAGTCTCTGTCATATGATGTAATCATTCGATTCAAGTCCAATGTGAAAATCTAAATAGAAACTCTTTCTATTATTTCACTCTACCATGGCCATGGACTTCTGGACTTGATTCTCATGATCATCATAGGGCTGCTCCTCTACCACCGAGGTAGATAGATTCCATCTTGATGCCATCCAGTTCCTACAATGAACATGCTATAGCCAACATACACCTCAGGATTCCATATGGCTAGGAGACCGAGTAATGGTGTAGTCAAACTATAACACCCTCAAGGTGAACTACCGATGCACCTCAGGTCAAAGAACCAGACACACTACTGCAGCATCGAGTCAGTCATTGACGAGAAGGTAGACTTCCTAATGACTACTCGAGGTGGTCACGCTCAGTGCCCTCGTTCTCTAACGAGTATCTGTACTCTCGCTCCGGTGTCTCCACACCGTAGACTCAAGACTCATCTACTAAAGAGAAGCGATTGTACACCAACCTTTCGGATCAATCACCATCCTCGTGATGATCCTATGGTCGGGAGCATTTTATGAGTTAATAATGATTATTCATGTCTTAAATTTTCAACTCTTGAAAATATGAATTATCATTACCATTAACTCAAAGGATGTATCACAGACACTAAATACACATATGTGATAGAAAATAACCCATTTTATTGATTATTAGTCAAAATTATAATTTTGCCCCTAGAAGTGTATTACAAGTGTCAGCCAATTCTGGCTTCTAGGGCACATATATCTAACAATCTCCCACTTATCCTAAAGCCAATTGGCTACAAGTCTAAGTCCCATCTTCTCAAGGTGGGCTTCGATCTTCTGCTGGCCCAACGGCTTTGTAAGTGGGTCTGCCACATTATCTATGGAGTTGACTCTCTTGACCTCGACATAACCCTTCTCGAGGTAATCGTGGATGAGGTGGTATCGCCGCTCAATGTGCTTGGATTTCTGGTGAGACCTTGGCTCCTTAGCAAGGGCTATGGCGCCATTGTTGTCGCAGTATAGAGGAATGGCATCTGATGGCATTACTCCGAATTTCTGCAGCAAACTTCTTATACCAGAATGCTTCCTTCGCAGCCTCTGATGCAGCGATATATTCTGCTTCCATGGTGGAATCTGCTATCACCATTTGCTTGGAACTCTTTCAGCTGACAGCACCACCATTGCACACAAACAGACTTCCAGATGTCGACTTTCGATCATCTATATCGGACATGAAATCCGAGTCTGTGTATCCCTGGACTTGGAGTTCTCCGTTACCAAAGACCAACATCATATCCTTAGTTCTTCTCAAGTACTTAAGGATACATTTCATAGAAGTCCAGTGTTCTTCACCTGGATTTGACTGATATCTGCTTGTGACACTCACAGCATGGGCTATATCAGGTCGTGTACATAGCATGGCATACATGAGGCTCCCTATTGCAGAAGCATAAGGGATCTTGCTCATGCGTTCTATTTCCTCAGGTGTGCTAGGGCACATCTTCTTGGAAAGATGAATACCATGTCTGAAGGGTATTAATCCCCTCTTAGAGTTTTCCATACTAAACCTCTTTAGTACTTTCCTCTATGTACATCTTCTGTGAAAGTCCTAGCATCCTATTCGGTCTATCCCTATAGACCTTAATTCCTAGAATAAAGGATGCTTCACCTAGGTCTTTCATGGAGAATTCCTTGGACAACCATAATTTGACTGTTGTCATCATGGGAATATCATTCCCAATAAGGAGGATGTCATCCACGTACAATACGAGGAAGACAACAGCGCTCCCACTGACCTTTTTGAAGACACACATGGTTCCTCTTCATTTTTGATGAAACCAAACATTTTGATCACATCATTGAAACGAGTGTTCCAGCTCCGAGATGCTTGCTTAAGTCCATATATGGACCTTTGCAGCTTGCAAACCTTGTGATCAGTATCACTGGATGTGAAACCTAGCGGCTGTTCCATATAGATATCTTCCTCAAGATATCCATTTAAGAATGCCATTTTCACGTCCATTTGCCATATTTCATAATCGAAATAGGCTGCAATGGCAAGCAATGTGTGGATGGATTTTAGCATAGCCACTGGGGAAAAGGTATCCTGATAGTCAATGCCTTCGCGTTGACTATAACCTTTTGCCACTAGTCTAGCCTTGAATGTCTCCACATTCCCATCTGCACCAATCTTTCTCTTGAAGATCCATTTACACCCAATAGGTACTATACCTTCTGGTGGATCTACCAAGGTCCAGACTTGGTTTGAGTGCATCGAGTCAATTTCTGACTGCATTGCCTCTAGCCATTTCTCAGGAGTCGATATCTGATATCGCCTCGTTGTAGGTTTTGGGATCATCACCATGAGCACCATTACCTACGAGGAACATTTTCTCTACTTTCTCTGAAATAATACCTAAGTATCTTTCAGGGGGATGGAAAACTCTTTTCGATCTACGAGGTGGAGGAGGTAGTGTTCTTATTGGCTCAACCTGATTTGGTTCCAATTGGTCCTTAGCTCGTTGTACTTGTGAGACTTTCTCATCAAGCTTAATCTGCTTTCCAATGCCGCTATCTTGAATAAACTATTTTTCAAGAAAGATGGCATGTCGACTCACAATCACATTGTGGTCTTCTGGAATGTAGAAATAGTATCCTAATGACTCTTTAGGATATCCTATGAATCGAGCTCTGAAAGGACCTAAACTCTAACTTGTCCGCTTGTTGTCTTTTGACATGAGCCGGACAACCCCAAATTCTGAGATGACTCAGACTTGGTTTCTTACCATGCCATATCTCATACGGTGTGGTAGGAACGGTTTTAGAGGGAACCCTATTCAGTAGATAAATTGAAGTTAACAATGAATGTCCCCAAAGAAAATCAGGAAGGTCTGTGAAGCTCATCATGGATCGAACCATATCCAATAGAGTCCGATTTCTCCATTCTGAAAAGTCCATTGAGTTGAGGTGTTCCTGGTGGAGTCCATTGAGAGACTATGCCATTTTTCCTTGAGATAGTCTAAGAATTCCTAGCTAAGGTATTCACCTCCTCGATCTGATCGAAGAACCTTAATGGATTTTTCAGTTTGTTTTTCTACTTCATGTCTGAATTCTTTGAACTTTTCAAAAGCTTCAGACTTGTGTCTCATAAGATACACATACCCATACCTAGACAGATCATCGGTAAAGGTAATGAAGTAGACAAAATTGCCTCTAGCCGGCACATCAAATGGGCCGCACACATCAGTATGTACTAGGGCAAGGAGATCTGTGGCCCTTTCCCCATGTCCAACAAAAGGGAGTTTAGGTCATTTTGCCTTGAAGACAAGATTCACAAGTTGGATATGACTCGAAAGTCAATGGACTCAATAGCCCATTTTTCTCCAATTTGTTGATCCTATCTTCTGCTATATGACCTAATCTCAGGTGCCATAGATATCTATCGTTTGGACTATCCCTAGGTCGTTTGGCATTCACGTTTTGCTCGATAGTTAGAATAGGTACATCAATATGTAGCTGATAAAGATCCATTAATAAGAAAACCATTTGCAATTTTATTTCTTTCATAAAGAATGTTACAATGGTCCTTAAAGAAGGTAATCACATAGCCTTCTAGTGCTAAGCATGAAATAGAAATCAAATTCCTGCTAGCTGCAGGCACATAATAACAGTCTTTCAAAACTAAGTCTAAACCAGATGGTAATCGAAGAGGGTATGTTCCCACGGCTACTGCAGCAACTCTTGCTCCATTACCGATGCGTAGGATCATGTCTCCATCCCTCAGCCTCCTGCTATCCTCAAGACCCTGCATGGAAGTGCACAGATGAGCACTAGAACCAGAGTCAAGCACCCAACTGGATGCAGAAGAAACCGTAAGGTTAGACTCAATAACGAGCATACCTCCAGAAGGACCTTCCTTCTTGTTCTTCAGGGTGGCCAGGTAAGTAGGGCAGTTTCCGCTTCCAATGGCCGTCGCTGTTGCAATGGAAAACACTTTTCTTTGACATCGGCCTTTTTCTTCGGCTCTGCCTTCTTCTTCTTTGTTCCTTCCACCTTCTGCTTTTTCACAGACTTCTTTTTCTTTCCATAAGACTTTCTTTTGGAAGAAGTCCATTCCATAGCAAGAACTGAGCCTTTAGAACCTTTCATAGAAAGCTCAGCGGTAACCAGCATATTCATTAATTCGGCCAAGGAATTTTGAAGTTTATGCATGTGGTAATTCATGATGAATTGCCCATATGCATCAGTCAAGGATTGCAGAATAATATCATTCTGCAGATCCAAGTCTAACTTCACACCGAGCTTCTCAAGCTCTTCCATGTCCTTGATCATTGTCAGACAGTGATCTTGGACTGACTGCCCATCACGCATCTTAGCCTTAAAAAGTCATTTCGTGACTTGATATTTGGCTGCGCGACTCTGTTCACCAAACATCTCCTGTAGGTGAGCCAACATTTGGCGAGCAGTCCCGATATCTTCATGTTGGCACTGGAGCTCATCAGACATCGAGCCCAACATGTAATATCTGGCCTTATTATCTTCATCTATCCATTTTTTCAGAGATGCTCTCTGTTCAATAGATGGACGGGCTGGTAAGGTGGGAGGGTCCTGGTCCAAAACATGGGTTAACTTCTCGAACCCAAAATAATTTTGTAGTTCCTGAGCCAATCTTTATAATTGGTCCAGTCAGTCTATGTGTGTCCAGGATACGTGCTAATGGGTTGGACGCAGACATTTTTCCTGTAGAGAGTCAAAGATTCTAGTTAGATACTGTAATTATGACTTGACCAATTTATTTAGGAATTTTATTTTTAAACAAATTAGCTCCCACTATTTTCTCGGATCCCTACACTCCCTCTGTAGAGATGCAAAAATCTCCACGATTAATGATTTCTAGTGGGTGGTGCGGTCTCACCAACTGACTCATCACCTCACCTAACAGTTATTGGTGATGGGTTAGCCAATGAGTGAACAACTCTTGTTCAATGATTCTCTAATCATGGTGCACCCAAACTTGGTCTCTAATTCATGAATCTCACCGTATCCGAAATATTGATCCACTCCTTAGTTAAGTCAGACCCACCATTTGCACAGACTGGATTCCTAATTGAGTCTCTCACCGTATCCAAAATATTGAGCCCAACTCATCCTCCAGCCCATAGCATCCAATGCCTAATAGACATGGTTGCATCTTTTCCGGTGCAACTGAGCCACTGTATCCAGTCGAGAACAATCAACCCTGGGAAGGGCCCGCACATCTACAATGGTGGAAGACCTCAGACTTAATCTTTTCTTAGGGAGAATTGATTCAGGTCTCATTAAACTAGACTTGGCATTAGTCATAACAATTATGACTAACCTAGTGGCATGGGTTAGCTCGGATTATTGACCACCTCAGATCAGAACTGTATCAACAGATATGGCCAGGTAAGTGAGACCGATGGAAGGAATATGCCATTAACTCGTACAAGAATGCATTCAGGTCGAGTAGCTTCCAATTAAAAACCAGTCGGTCGTATGTGCCAAACTTACCTTAGACACCAAATTGTTGAGTCCAGAACCAATTGGGTTAGCCTACAATCTAGACTCTAACCTCTGAGCCTAATTAGGTCTTGCTTGATCGTGACTCGATCTTGACCCAGACTTAATCCTATTAGGCTGGTCAATTTAAGCATTGTTGATCCCATCTAACCAACTCTTGATTCGGTTTGATCAACCGCTTAGACCTAATTGAGCTACCCAAGCCCGAACCCAGTATTATGAATATGTCTTAGATCTAAAATTCTCAATTTTAGATCCTAATTAATATTTCATAATCTTAATTTTTAATTAAGTAGGGTTCATAAACAAAATATGCACAATAAATCCTAGGGTTTCAGGATCTAGGGTTTTGCAGAAAGTAAGTTTTGGGTTTCTGATTAAGGACGAACGCGCAGCACCCCTACACATCATAAGAACACCCCATCGAATGGAGAAGAGAGGGCCTTTAAATCCTTCTTCGTTCTTATGATCGGACGGCCAAGAGGAACGCCTTAATCAGGAACATGCAATACTACAAAATAGTTTTAGATCTATATCATATATCTCATATACAAATTAGATCTAATCATGGCATATTTTGCATACATCTCATGTATCGAATCATGCATATTTTTAGATCTAAATTATCTCATAATAATCTAAAAAATTAGATTTAAATTGATCTAATCAAAATAAATTCTTAATCTAGATAATTATGTAGAACTATTCTACAACTAGTCTAGACATGCATCAATCATATCTCATATGATATTTAAAATTAAATAATTTTATTTGCTATTTTTTAGATGTTATTATAACATTATAATATCAGAAACAATAATAAGAAGATCTAAATATGATTTATCATATTAAATTCAAAGCATGCAAAAATACTATAGAATATTTATACTAGAACTAGTATGATATCTTCATGTCTTAGACATCATATTTTAATTTCCTGATTTCAATCTGATCACATCGCATGGAATCTGAATATCACGTTATTTTTATTTAAAATAAAATTAAAATCAATCTAAACTATTTTAGAACCATGGCTCTATACCATTGAAGGAAATACTGATTTCCGACAGGTCTTCAGATCTATCAAATCAGAGATATATTTCAAAATTTTTCTCTTGATCCCATCGTATCGATCGGTGTTCTTCAGATCTGATTTCTTATTATTTTAATAAAAAATAACATAAGGATAAATTAAATCAAATTCAATTTTACTCTGAAGGTGAGGTATCTATGCTTGATATCCTGTATATGCCGGTTGAAGACCTGAAGTCATAAAGCACGCAAGGTGCCACTAACCGATATCACTCGGGGGCCATCTGGAATCCTTCTTCGTTCTCTATCACACCCCTCAAAAATCAGATTGGATTGATCTGAAGAGATCTCAAAACTCCTTTTGAAGATCAGCATGTCCTTTTGCAGAGTCGCTGCCTTCTTAGCTTTTGATCGCCTTTTTTTTATCTGGAATCGCACCAACCAAATCCAAAACACTTTTGGACGTGGAGAGCAAGGGAGAGGTTTGCGGGAGAAAAGGAGAGAGGCCTGGGCGTGCAAGAGGTCTGTTATTTTGATTATTTTTCATTGGACGCTGGTCTCTTATATAGACTAAGGTGATCCAATTCATTTTCTCCAACCAATCACAACCTTTGTGAAATCAATCTAAATTGATGGTGGATTAGATCCTATTCCTACTTGGAGAGTGCATTGGCAGTAAAACTGGATCCTTAGAAAATCTCATTGAATCTAAGGCGAGAGAGTCCTTGTCAACAGGAACCTAGGCGCCTCTATGGCTTCACGCCACCCTTGCGTGCCCCTTATCTCCATTTCTGGCAGGACAACCCACAGCTCTCCAGATAGGGAATTGGTTAAAAGTCAAGGTGAATGGCACGTTTTGACCGTCAAAGGTAATTTGACCAAAGTCCAAAGAAAAGAAATGCAGGTGACAAAAATGATAATTCTTACAAATAAACAACCTATTGATGGAAACCCAGTCAACATAAGAGACTTCGTTGAGAAAAACTCTTTGGGCTAGACAGGACTTAATTATATGAAGCAAAAGAGAACGTTAGTTCAATCGAGTGTAGCAGATTTTCTTTGAACCTAATTGGAATCTCATCAGATCAAATTGAACTATATTATTCAAATTGATGATCACCAGATTTCAACCTTTTGGTGACCAGTTAGTTAGTTCTGTATGGTATGTGATATGTCATGATCTTATCATCGACACTATCGAAATCCTTCGATGTCAGACTCTTTTGATATCGAACGTAGAATGATCGATCATCTAAATCATTCTAATTGCTCCCAAAATCCACCAGTGACACCTAGCAGTATATGGTGGCAACCCATCAGAGCTGAATGCGAACCTCTTGGTGCAGCTACCTGTGTGATTAAGTTCTTCTATCTTGAGCCCCGATCAGATTAGGGTTAAGGTAAACTCGTCAAACCCTAGTCTCTGTCATATGATGTAATCATTCGATTCGAGTCCGAATGTGAAAATCTAAATAGAAACTCT
This sequence comes from Cocos nucifera, assembly GCA_006176705.1. Taxonomy (NCBI): domain Eukaryota; kingdom Viridiplantae; phylum Streptophyta; class Magnoliopsida; order Arecales; family Arecaceae; genus Cocos; species Cocos nucifera. Next base: position 122,647 of record QRFJ01000530.1, on the reverse strand, counting down.
TTCTATTATTTCACTCTGCCATGGCCATGGGCTTCTGGACTTGATTCTCATGATTATCATAGGGCTGCTCCTCTACCACCGAGGTAGATAGATTCCATCTTGATGCCATCCAGTTCCTACAATGAACATGCTATAGCCAACATACACCTCAGGGTTTCATATGGCTAGGAGACCGAGTAATGGTGTAGTCAAACTATAACACCCTCAAGGTGAACTGTCGATGCATCTCAGGTCAAAGAACCAGACACACTACTGCAGCATCGAGTCAGTCATTGACGAGAAGGTAGACTCCCTAATGACTACTCGAGGTGGTCACGCTCAGTGCCCTCGTTCTCTAACGAGTACCTGTACTCTCGCTCCGGTGTCTCCACACCGTAGACTCAAGACTCATCTACTAAAGAGAAGCGATTGTACACCAACCTTCCGGATCAATCATCATCCTCGTGATGATCCTATGGTCGGGAGCTGTTTATGAGTTAATAATGATTATTCATGTCTTAAATTTTCAACTCTTGAAAATATGAATTATCATTACCATTAACTCAAAGGATGTATCACAGACACTAAATACACATATGTGATAGAAAATAATCCATTTATTGATTTTAGTCAAAATTACAATTTTGCCCCTAGAAGTGTATTACAAGTGTCAGCCAATTCTGGCTTCTAGGGCACATATATCTAATACTCATCACTACTAATGGAGATCTAGAAAATTATGCAGAGGCCATGGAGAGTAAGGATCATGATTCATGGATATAGGCCATGATGGAGGAGATGGAATCACTTGAGAAGAATTAGACATGGCAGTCGGTGGACCTTCTAAAGGATGCTCGACCTATTGGCTCAAAGTGGATGTTCACAAAAAAAGAAGCACCTTCAGAACAAGATGGAGTCAGATTCAAAGCAAGGCTGGTAGCAAAGGAATACTCACAAAGGGAAGGGATTGACTACATAAAAATTTTCTCTCCTATGGTGCGTCATACATCTATTCGAGTTTTGCTGTCACTGGTGGCACAGCATAACATGAAATTAGAACAGATGGACGTGAAGACGGCCTTCTTTCATGAAACTTTGGAGGAAAAAATTTACATGAAGCAGCCTGATGGTTTCATGGAGATGGGATAGGAAGAAAAGGTGTGTTTACTCAGGAAGTCTTTGTATGGCTTGAAACAATCCCCTCGTCAGTGGTATCGAAGGTTTGATAGCTTTATCTTGAGCCTGGGTTTCAGCAGATGTGAACATAATTATTGTGTCTACGTTAAGGATGTAGATGAGGAGGATGTCCTATATCTATTATTGTATGTAGATGATATGCTCATAACCAGTAGAAGCATGAATGTTGTGAAGAGGTTGAAAAGGACATTATCATCTGAGTTTGAGATGAAGGATTTGGATCCAATTGAGAAAATCCTTGAAATTGAGATTTGCAGAGATAGGTACAAAGGAGTGCTCCATTTATCACAAGAAAAGTATGTTCAGAAGGTTCTGGAGAGGTTTGGAATGGAGAAAGCCAAACCTGCAGAGACGTCATTGCCGAACCATGTCTCTCTCCAAGTTATAGAGCCCCCAATTAGAAGAGAAGAGAGAGTACATGAAATGAGTCTCTTATACAAATGCTGTGGGCAGTGTGATGTATACTATGGTGTGCTGTAGATCAGATATAGCACATGCAGTGAGCACGGTTAGTAGATACATGGCTAACCCTGGGAAGGAACACTGGAAAGCATTGAAATGGATATTGAGATTTCTGTATGGAATAAGGGATTATGGTTTGGTGTTTGGTAGATAGTCGAGAGGATTTGGAGAACAATCTATGAAGATTTGTGAAGGTTTAGGTCCTCTGGAAGGATTTGTTGATGCAAATTATGCTGGTGATCTTGATACAAGAAGGTCTACTACTGGATACCTCTTCTGCGTATATGGTGGACCGATGTCTTGGAGATCAATCCTTCAGCCAATCACAGTCTTGTCTACCACAGAGGCTGAGTACATTGGGATAACGGAGGCTGCAAAGGAAGCCCTTTGGCTTAAGAGGCTGATTGATGAGTTAGGGGTGGAGCAGAGCAAGGTTATACTATTCGATGATAGTTAGAGTGCTCTGCTATTGGCATAGGACCCAGTCTATCATGCACGCACAAAGCATATAGATGTATGGTACCACAGGATCAAAGAGATGGTGGAGAAAGGTGAAGTAGAACTGATGAAGATCCATACCAAGGAGAATCAGTCTGATGCACTAATGAAAGTACTCTCCAGTGATAGCTTTCAGAGATGTATGGGATGGATGGGTTTGTTGAGAAGAGATGAGTTCACAAGGACTTGGAAGTACCAAGATGGAGAATGTGAGATCAGAAGTGGCACTCCCAAAGCTTGGAAACATGAGAAGACAAGTCATGAAAAGATGGGAGCGAGTTGGAAGAGAAATCAGCTCTCTTAGCAAAGTTCAAAAACTGGGCCGACTGACCTTGAGACTGAGTCGGCTAAGTTGGAAATTGGGTTAGCTCAGTCCAGGACTGGGTCGGCTAGGTCTCAGAGAAAAATTCAGATAGAAAGCAATATTTTTGGACTATTGGCATGGTATACAACTGGGTCAGCTCAGTCTGGGACTGAGCCGACCCAGTCATAGGTTAGTCGGCTTAGTTTGAAACTGGGCTGACTCAGTTTTCATGGGTTATTATTTTGTATACAGGGTTGTTTGGATTTGAAAAGTTTTTCTATGAGCTTGGACTTGACCCTTTGTAAAGTATATATACTGAAAACAAATCGAGGTTGTAAAGTATGCTAAAATATACTAAAAAAAGCTCTTTTCTCTTAGATATCTCTTCTTCTCTATTCCTTGAATTGTTTGATCATGCTTTCATAGAAATCTCTGAAAAGTACTTTCTTATTACTTGGCTAATCACCAGCGGCCACGCCGATCCATGTGAGAAGAGTCTGCATTTTTGATAGGCTGGCTGCTGATCCTCAGTATCGGTCAGTAAAAGAGAAGATGCGAAGCCATGCTTTGGAGAGGTAGAAAGTAATTGCAGAAGAAGTCGACAAGCTCCTCAAGGCCGGATTCATCCGAAAAGTTAACTATCCGAACTGGATCTCAAATGTGGTACTCGTCAAAAAGGCAAACGACAGGTGGAGGATGTGTATAGACTTTAAGAAGCTGAACAAAGTCTGTCCAAAAGATAGCTACCCCCTGCCCAAGATTGATCAACTAGTGGATGCAACCTTGGGCCATGAGATCCTCACCTTTATGGATGCCTTTTTCGACTACAACCAAATCCAGATGGTGCCAAAGAATAAGGAGAAAACTGCTTTTGTTACTGATCGTGGTCATTACTGTTATAAGATTATTTCTCTAGGACTCAAGAATGCAAGGGCAACGTACTAGTACTTGGTCAACAAAATCTTCAAGGAGCAGATCGATCGAAATATGAAGGTGTATGTGGATGACATGCTCGTCAAGAGCTGAGCTTCAGTAAATCACATTGTTGACCTCGAAGAGACCTTCAGTGCATTTAAGAAGTATAAGATGAACTGAACCCGACCAAGTGCGCCTTCGGTGTGACCTCAAAGAAGTTTTTGGGACTTATGGTGTCGAGGCATGGGATTGAGGTGAATCTAGAAAAAATCTGGGCTATTTAGGAGATGACCACTCCAAAAATAATTGAAAAAGTTTAGTGCCTTACTGAAAAAGTGGCATCCCTAAATCGCTTCATCTTGAGATCGGTCGAGCGATGCTTGCCCTTCTTTTAAGTTCTCAAGCAGCCAAAGAGCTTTTGCTGGATGGTGGAATGCCAACAGACATTTGAGGAGCTTAAAAACTATCTCGACTCATCCCCATTGTTGGCAAAGCCTAAGCTTAGAGAAGAATTGTTCTTGTATCTAGCAGTCTCCCCAGCAGCCCTGGTAGCAGTGCTGGTCAAGGAGGAAACAAAAGTGCAGTGGTCGGTCTACTACATAAGCTGGATCCTGAGGGATGCAGAGATTAGGTACTCTAAATTAAAAAAATTAACTTACTCTCTTCTAATTGCTGCCAGGAGACTCCGATCTTATTTTCAAGGGCACACCATAACTGTCCTCATAGATCAACCAATTAAAACAGTCTTTCATCGAACGGATGCCTCGAAAAGAATCGCAAAATGGGAAATCAAGCTTACAGAATTTGACATCAACTATCAACCTCGACCATCGATCAAAGCCTAGATATTAGTAGATTTCGTAGTAGAATGCACCATTCTAGATGAAGCCGAGCTTGAATAGAATGAGATCGGCATTCTATGGTTGCAACTAAGCCCCCCCCCAAAGAGAAAGCCGATCTTTCCAAAGTTTTTTAGGCTCTATACATGGATGGTTCATCTAACGCTACTGGAGTAGGTGTGGGGTTGATCTTGGTTAACCCTGAGCAGGTCATCGCCGAATATGCACTACGTTTCAAATTTCTTGTAACTAATAATAGGATCGAATATGAAGCCTTGATTGCTGGATTAAAAATAGCAAAAAAGTTAGAAGTAGACCGACTCCAAGCCTACAGTGATTTCCAATGGATGGTCGGATAGGTTAGTGAAAGTTATGAAGCTCGGGAGGAAAGCATGATGAAATATCTTGAGAAAGTAAAGAATTTGACTTCGGCCTTCGATAGTTTTAGCATTCAATAGATTTCGAGGGCAGAAAATGCACTAGCCGACCTTCTCTCTAAATTAGCCACTTTGGCCCCTGATGAAATGCCCGAAGAAGTATTTCTTGAAATTCTAAAGTGCCCAAGCTAAAAGGAGTTGTAGCCTATTATGCAAGTCGAGCACGAGCCGAGCTGGGTCGACCCACTAGTTGCCTACCTCAAGGATGGAGCACTTCTTCATGATCTAAAAGAAGCTCGGAAACTCAGAAATCAAGCTTCCTGATATGTTCTATATAAAGATAAGCTATATAAAAGATCGTATTTTCTACCGCTCTTGAGATGTCTCCAACCTTTAGAGGCCAACTTTGCACTATGAAAAGTGCATGAGAAAATTTGCGGAAGTCATGTAGGAGCCAAATCCTTATCACAAAGATTACTTTGGCAGGGGTACTATTGGCCATCCTTGTACCATGATTTTATAGAGTATGTTAATAAATGTGACCACTATTAGAGAAATGGAAACATTCAAAGGTAGCCAACTTCCGAACTTACACCACTGAGTACCCCATGGCTATTCGCCTAGTAGGGGATGGACATATTCAGACCTTTTCCTATGGCATCTGGACAGCGAAAGTTTCTTTTGGTGGTGATAGACTATTTTACAAAGTGGATCGAGGCTGAACCTCTGCCAAAAATCACTGAAGCAAAAGTATGAAACTTCATCTGAAAGTCAATCATCAGTAGGTTTGGCTTGCCTCAAACCCTCATAATAGATAATGGATGGCAGTTTGCCGAAGCAAGATTTACCAAATTCTGTAAGGATCTGAACATCTCCCACTATTTTATGGCAGTCGTCCACCCACAAGCAAATGGAGAAGCTGAAGTAACAAACAGAATCTTGCTGCAAGGTATCAAAACAAGACTTCAAAGGGCAAAGGAGATTTGGGCAGATGAACTCTATCATGTGCTCTGGGTATACCGAACTATTCAAAGATTGCCAACTGGGGAGACCTCATTTGTCTTAGCTTTTAGAACAGAAGTGGTCATCCTAATAGAACTCAAACTTCCATCAGCATGAGTTCTAGCATTCAATGAGTAGCAAAACTCACCGGACCTCAAGGCTAACCTTGACTTATTGGAGGAAAAATAAAAAAAAGCTCAAGTTTGGATGAGAGCCTATAGGCAAAAGGTAGCTTGCTACTATAACTCGAAAGTCAAAGACAAAATATTCAAAGTGGGGGATTTAGTGCTTTGACGAGCAGCTGTTTCACAATCTCAGAATCAAGAAAAGCTCACTCTAAATTGGGAAGGTCCATATGAAATAAAGGAGGTCGTTCGATTCGAAACTTATCGCTTGAAGGAGGTTGGAGGAATAACTCTCCCACGATCTTGGAATTCTGAAAATCTAAGAATGTACTATCAATAACTTTTCTTCAATAAAACTTTTCTATTCTAATATTATTATTTCTTTGCACAAAAATTATGTGATAATAAAAAATAATAAATAACTTTCTGAAGCAACCAAAAGTGGTCCTGTTAGGAACAGGAAGAGAATCTTATCCTAATGTGAGCAAGGTCGAAGGCCTTGTTAAATTAAAACGAGATGAGGGAAGAGGCCCTGCCAACGGTCCTAATGTGCTCCTATAGTTCATTAGGAGCAGAAGGAAACCTCATCCTAACGCGAGCAAGATCGAAGGCCTCATTAAGTTAAGATGAGATAAGGGGAGAGGCCCTGCCAATGGCCCTAATATGCCCCTACAGTCCATTAGGAATAGAAGGAGAACTTCCTCCTAACGTGAGCAAGGTCAAAGGCCCCACTAAATGAAGATGAGATAAGGAAAGAGGCCCTGCCAATGGTCCTAACATGTCCCTACGGTCTGTTAGGAATAGGAGGAAAACCTCATCCTAACGTGAGCAAGGTCGAAAGCCTCATTAAGTTAAGACGAGATGAGGGGAGAGGCCCTGCCAACAATCTTGACGTGCCCCTATAGTCTGATAGGAACAGGAGAAGAATATTATCCTAACGTGAGCAAGATCGAAGGCCTCATTAAATTAAGATAAGATATGGGGAGTGACCCTACCAACAGCCCTAATGTGCCCTTATAGCCTGTTAGAAATAGGAGGAGAACCTCATCCTAACATGAGCAAAGTCGAAGGCCTCGTTAAATGAAGATGAGATGAGGGAAGAGTCCCTACCAATGGCCCTAACGCGTGCCCACAAGCCATGTTAGGAATAGAAGAAAAACCTCATCCTAACGTGAGCAAAAGCCAAGACCGACGAGGGGAAAGGAGAAGTTGGTAGAGAATCCTTACACGTGTTCTTTCTATAATAACCTAACTACGTCAAATACAAAAAATGAAACCCTATCCTAGTTTGCAGAAGAGTTTCTAGCTCAGCATCCACAACAAGCATCTCATGAGAAGGCAATGTAAAGAAAAATGGAGTGAAGAAAGTAAAGCCACGAGCAAGCCTTGAATCTGTGCGAAGCAAGAAATAATAGAAAGGTACCATTTTATTATGAAAGTAAGTTCATTATATGCAAAACATAGGTCGACGAGATCAATTACACCAACAAAAAGAAAAAGGAAAGAGAGAAAAAGAAAGGCCACCAAAAGCCTAAAAAGGATCGGACTCCTCAAACTTCGGACTGGTGGCCATTACTAAAGATTCCTTAAGACGATCGACCTCATCCTCGAGCTTCTTTCTCCTCATCATGTTACCATGGAACATCCTATCGGCTCGACGGTAATTCTCCTCAGTCTCTCGCATTCTCCTCCTCAGGACCTTGGATTGGCCTCTGCATCCTTGGTAGCCTGATGCTCATAAACTAGCTCAAGCTTTAGCTACTACACCTCAGCCTTTTCCGCATCAACTAACTCCTAGAGCTTGCCAATAGTCCTCCTCAAGGAGGCAACCTCCTTGGCCTCCCTGCTTGTACCTGCTCGAAAGTCGTCATCAAGTTGCCACTGAAGTTGGGCTACTTCATTGTTGGAGGCATGAAGCTTTTGTTCTAACATGGACATCCTACTACTCCAGCCCAGTTGGTAAGTCTCATATGTGAGCTTGGCATCGTGCAGCTACTTTTGAAGTGCGAAGAATCTCATTGACTAGTCACCCTCAAATCATGCCTTATTGGAGGACCACGGCAAGCTCCCCTCCAAAAGTTGAATTTTCTCCTTCGTCCCCTTGAGTTGAGTCTTGAGGAAGTCGATCTTTGCCCTCAACACCCAAAATTTATCGCTTGCATTCTTCCGAAGTTTGGCCAGCTCCCTCTCGAAGCTTCCTTTCTGAATGTTGAAACTAGTGGAGTCTTTCATATGCAAGTTCTAGAGGGGAGTGATCTCTGTGGTCACCTCCAAAGCATTCTTCTGCAAAGCTTGAAGGTCATTCTCTGTCTTCTTTAAATTCTTCTTCAGTAGATGGACTTCCTTCTTTAGGCCTTTTATTAAGGATTTTAGGGGAATCCCCTGAGGAAATGGGTCAGTATCGACAGAAGACTACATTCGAGGTATGAAAAATGCTCAAAGGTATAGATTAAAAAAATTCAAAAATTCACTTTCATTTAATCAAGGATTTTAAGTACAAAGCAAAAAAAAAGAGAAAAAGCAAAATGTAAAACTACTTGAGGATTTCAATCTTGGAAGGGGCGGTGGAAGGCGGGGTAGGAGCGCTCTCGACTGCCTTGGATGCCCGAACTGGCTCAGATGCTTCTGTAGTGGTTCAGATGGATCGGATGCAAGCTCGATAAAGGAAGGATCGATTGCAGCATTGGATGGTCCCGCTTCTATGTTGTCCTTCTTCTTCTCCAGAAATCTGAGGTTGAGTTTGGGGAACCTCCTAGCCATCCTGCCTTTGCAGAGCTCAAAATTCTTGATGAATGCCTCCTAACCAAATTCGACATTTAGGTTCCTCATCTTGGAAGAGGCCTTGAACTCCTCCACGGCTCGGGTCATCGCCTCCAAGATCGACCCCACCATTCAGACCTCCAGTTCGGTGATCTTATTCTCGACTTCCTTCTTTCTCTCCTCCTCTAGGGCCAGTGTAGCCTTGAGTCCGATCGAGATGAACTTCTCCTTTCGAAGCGCGTCTTGAAGACTCCCGATTTCCACTGCCTTCTCTTTTGCAAGGTGCTCGACCTCGATGCTCTTTTCTTGAAGTCGACGAATCTTGGCTCGAAGGTCCTCTTGGACCTTCTATGCTTTAGCCTCCTGACGGCATGCCCTCTTGATGTAGATGAGCATCTGGTGACCCAACTACAACAAACGATCGATGTTAAAAAAAGAGAGAGAGAGAGAGAGAGAAGGAGAAGAAAAGAGAGAAGTAGAAGGGTCGAGCGATGGAGCAGTTACCTTGAGGATGGTTCCAAGGGAACTCCAAATGAGCTGTCGTGAGTCAAGGTTGGCCATGTGATCCACCACCTCCGACATGGCAAACTTGTCAGTTAGATTTCGGACGATCTCCAGGTTATCGAAGGGATCCATCCCTCGTTCGTCACTGTCGCCATCCTGCCCGCTAAGGTGAGCCTTGCAGGACGTCTTAGTGGTAGCTTTCTTCCTTTTTCTTTCTTCCTCTATCTCTCCCTCAATAGGGAGCTTCGAAGCCTGATCCCCACTGGAGGGACTCGAGGGCATGGGAGGCATGGAGCCTATGCCAGCGGTGCCGGTCTTGGTAGTTAAGGCAACTTCGGTGCTGGCGATGACCTCAGACGCAGCGGTAGTGGAGGTGGGGACCGTGGCACTAGAAGCACCGACCTTCGTCCTCTTCAAGCTATTGCTTGACACCTTCTCTTTTCTCTTCTTGGTGTAAAGCCCTTTGGTAAGCATATCGATAGCTTTGGTATCCATTTCTACAATAGAAAAAGAAGTGCGGTCAGTGGCAATACACATGCACAAGACCATGTGAATTCGAAAAGCAAAAAGTGTACAAGCAGGATCGAGGGGACTCAAACTCAGGTTGAACAAGGTCTGTTCTTTTAGAAGGATGGGAAGGAGAGGAGTTTGGTATGCTTTGAATTTATTGGAGGAATCATGGTCGGCTCTGTCTAAGCTAGGAGCTCAGCGAACTGACTCCCTAATATAACCCCAAGGAGGAAGATCTAATGGTAGGGTTAGACAATACACAAAAAAGTACTTTTCCTTTCAGTTATGAATGGAAGAAGGGGCACCTTTCAATAACCCCTTCTTGTTGAACCGGGCAAAAAAGTATCACTAGTTCTTTGCGGAATGATGACGCTCGAAGGTGTAGAAATTTTTAAAGAGTGAAATGGTCGGCTGGACCTCGGCCAATTGACAGAGGAAGAGGAAACCTATGATGAACCGAAAGGAGTTTGGTATGATGGATGTGAAAGAGATGTTTAAAAATCAAAAGAGGGCAACTACAAAAGAAGGCAGTGGGAGCCTGAGCCCGACACGCAAAATTTCTAAGTACAAACAAAATCGGTCAGTTGGAGGAGAGCTAACTCGATCATCAGAGCTAGGAAGTTCAAGGTTATATTCCAAAGGGATTCTATATTAGATTCAGATCAAAGAAAGATCGTCCGAAGTAAGAACAGATGGGATGGCATCTGGAATGAAAGATGAGTGGGACATGCTCCTAGGTTCTACCTCGGCTAGGGGTGCAGGGTCAAGGAAGGTCGGTCCAGGCAAGCCCCAAGAACTGATGGAGTAGGAGGTTTCGAAAAACATTCAGATCAAAATAAAATCCCAAGGAAACCTCAAAAAATAAGAAAAAATATAGGACAAATACCACTATGAAGAAATCGGGGGACTAGAGAAGCTAAAAAGAAAAGGTATGAATACCCTAAGAGAAGGGTTGGAAAATTGACCTAAGCTGCTTGGGTAGGATGAAAGGATGATGGATGCGATGAGAACCAATCGAAAGGGCATCCGAAGCTTGGAAAGGCAAGGAAGGAGGCTAAGACCCTTGGGAAGAAGATGAACGGAGATCGAAGGAAGGAGAAGACTCAGGTAGGAATGGCTTCCAAATTAGATGAGAAGGCCTTAAATAGCCAGAGGTAACCCGAGATGATTATGATTGTGGACTGACTTCGGTTGGTCAGCATGAGCCGCGTGTCCTACTCATCATGATAGAAGAGTGGCGATGGGCAGAGTCTATATGGCATCATACCTGGGATAGACTTTCGGTGAGAGATTCGAAGTGCCATCTTTTCAAACTCATTTCAAACTTAGAAAGCTTTGGTGCTAGCACAGTAAATACCAAAACGTCTCATCCTGACAAGCATGGAAACCCGAGATCGGGCTTCGACAATCGCCTTTTTCCTTCCTTCCTTTGAATTTCAAACTCGAGAGTAGAGGGACTATTGTTAGGAATAAACCCTGCTTCGATCGAAGTCTAGTCTGATGCTTAGCCTAATATAATTGGTAATCGCAGAAAAGCTTCGATCGTGAATCCTTCCTTTTGGGACTTCTCTAGCAGTCGAACTCCTTTCGGACCTCTTTAGCAGCCAAACTCCTTTCGAACTCCTCCAACAACCAAGCTTCTTTCAAACCTCTCCAACAGTCGAGCTCCTTTTGGACCTCTCCAGTAGTTGGATTCTTCCATCAGACAAATTCCCCCTCAGGTCTTTCCTCTAGTAGATCTATATATAGATTCCTCCAACAGACCTACTTTCAGATCCCAGCAAATCCACTTTTAGACATCTCCGATAGACTTCCTTAAAGATTTCTTTGGTTGCAGAACTTTTGAACCCCTTCCAACCAAACTTTCAATAGTCATCTAGAAAGGTCTCCTCACCTACACGAATTTGGTTTTGTACACGGCATGAACCAACCCATACATAGATTACCTTAGAAGAGTTTGAACTCCTTTGGAACTAATATAGCTTAAAGTTCATCATCAGTTAATGTCTACTACTCTGAGATTCGACTATTAAATCTCCAACAGACTGGCATGTTGCGACAACAGACACTATCCTCCATAACAAACTTCACATTATCCCAAGTGGCCCAATACCAGATAGTTATGGCTGTCGCTATCAGTTTGTTATAGGCTCTGGGGCTATAAAAGGGATCCTCCAGATATATTTTCTTCAGGCTCACTTCTTCTTTCTAAGACTCTGCAACTTTCTTGACGGAGCACTCCATTTCTATTGATCGAAAGAGCTGACTTGATCGTCGGAGGGTCTTATCGGAGCTGCCACCCTCAGCTCTAAACGAGACTTATTTTGTAGGTCACCGATGGTGACCTCGCCTTCTCCGACTCTAGCACTTCTCTGACGATAATTAGATTTCACACTAATAGAAACTATGCTGAAGCAGTCCAGCATGAAGAATTCCAAGAAAAGCTATCTTTCAATAGGCCATGGAATACTCTCTCTAAGAAAGATTGTCTAACAACTCCTAAAGAGAGGGAGCGTATGAGTAAAATCCCATATGCCTTGGTAGTGGAATTTATCATGTATGCCATGACATATACAAAACTAGATGTGGCATACTTACTAAGAGTAGTGAATGGATACCAATCTGATTCAGAGGAGAACCACTGGAAGGTTGTGAAAACCATCCTTAAGTATTTAAAAAATACTAAGGACTAGTGGCTGATTTAAGATGAGTCAGATTTAAAACATATGAGGTTTATAAACTCCAGCTTTCAATTTGACCCTGATCATAGCAAGAGTATGTCAAGTTACATGTTTACCTTAAATAGTAAAGTCGTCTGCTAGAAGAGTTCTAAGCAGCATACTGTGGCAGACTCTATTTTCAAGATTGAGTACATCACGACATTCGATGCTATGAAGAAAGCATATAGCTAATAAAATTCATCATCGAGCTCAAAGTGTCATCCTTCCTAAATAGTCCGATCCTACTCTACTACGACAGCATTGGAGCCATCGCTCAGGTGAAGAAACTGAAGGTACACCAGTGGATAAAACATATTCTGTGCCGCTATGATCTTCTTCAGTAGATTGTAGATCGAAGTGACGTCAACCTTCAGAAGATTAATAAAAAAGAGAACTTGGCTGACCCCTTCACTAAAGTCCTAGTGGTAAAGAAGTTCGACAACCATAAGTCAAAGATGGGTATTAGATACTGTACCAAATAGTTTTAGGATAAGTAGAAGTTGTTGGAAAATGTGTTCCAAAATCAATCATCAACCTATTGATAGTTGTGCTATTATTGTAAATAGAAATGATTTATTATGAATATTTTTTTTTATTCTGGCATTTTTTATTACAAGTGTACATCTTCTAATGAACTCTTATATTGTGATGAAGTCTTTGGGACTATTTAGATTCGATAAAGAGAGGATTTATCAATTAGTTCTTAAATTATTTACAATCAAATGATATGTTGTTAACTAGGACGACAATGTTTGTTAAGTGTAGGTTACTGTGTGACATATGGGTTGGTTATCCTCTTAACCAAGAAGTATGGAGATACTAGTATGGCATACAGTTGAGATGTAGAAATACATTGTCACTGAACGTGACCAACTTCGGGGCATTCTGCTGTCAAGAATTACTCCAATGAGATATGGGTATAAGTGTTCCTTCGACCAAAGATCGCCATAGTGACTTGCAAGCAACTCACTGTGTCCTGGTACCGAACAACCTAAATTTTTAATTTAATGATGAAAGGTTTTTGGACCTAGTCAAGTACTTGTGAAGTTGGTGTGTGATCAAGATGGAATTGACTGCTCTAAGAATTTAGAGAAAATGCATCACTGTGTTTCAGTTTAGTAAAGCCTTGGCCTGGATAATCTATGTAATAGATTTGATAATTTAAAATATAATGTGGATGACCTAATCAGGTTTGATAGTTAAACCTTGAGTTATCCTATGAATATTCATGGTCAAGGAGATGAATTATATGGAAATCATATCCACATGGGTTCTAGAATGTTGGTTTATACATTCGACTTATCCGACCATCGGGTACCATTGCTAAATGGTCACTTTGATTGATACAAAAATTTATTTTTATGCTACCACCTTAGATTTGAACCTATAGGGTCACACACATTAGAGGTCTCGATCTGATTGGATGGTTGATCAACGATTAAGAATCATTTCAAGGTCAAATAATCAATATGATTAATGTTTGACCTAATGCAACTGTTGTAGGAGGATTAACTAGCAATCAGATTATTAATTGGCTTAATTTGACTGAGTATTAGGGCTAAGATTGAGTCTAATTGAATGAGATTCAATTAAGTTTGGTTTGGACTTGATTAAGTCAGGTCCAATTGGTTTATGGGATAAACCAATTACAAGAAAGATCAATTTCTTATTGAATTAGGACTAGCGTGCACCTAATTTCTAATTTATTAAAAATTTAAATTAAAATTAAATTAAATTTAATTTGATTTAATTGGACTCTTAGTTGGACTAGGATCATTCTTAATTGGGTTGCACTAATTCTAATTTGATTGGGCTTAAAATTTTGTTTTGACCAGTCAAAACATGAAGTCCCAATTTGACTAGAATTTCTCCCTTGCACCAACTCATCTTGTGCACCACTTTTACCCATACCCATGCCAACTTTTCTAAAATTGTGCATGGGATTTGTTGGGGGTAAAATAACCCCCACCAAAGTCTAGATGGCCTCCTCCATGCGAACGCCAAACTACTTTAAAACACATGATTTTCATCCTAATCAGTGGACTTCGGCCTCCACTAAAAAGGTTCGGTTAGGTCCAACCATTAATATGACCATACTTAGTCCATTTAACTAATGAATGATTAAGCCCAACTTTGGTTGGTCAACCTAATAACTATTTAGAAAGATGTGGCCAAGAAATTATATTATGAATGATAATTCCAATAGTTGATAAGCACCAGGCTTTTGGACCTCTAATGATTATCAAACTATTGGACTCATTATCACTCAACTTAATTGGAGGCTATGATCTAGTTATCATCATAATTATTTCATTATAAGGACCTAATAATTTTAGAGGATTTGATTAACTTGTTTTAGATACGAGAGAAATAAGATTAACCAACTAATCACGATCCTCCCACTGACTTCAGCAAGTTAGATTAATGGGGACTAAAAGTAAGCCAGTCTAGGGGTACCTAAACCAGTCACACTGATTTACTTAGCTAATATGGGTTAGCTTGAATTGTCAAGTGATTTGATCAAAAATATAATTTCACCAAGAAGGCCAAGTAAGTAAGATCGATAGGAGGGATATATCATTAACTCATTAAAGATCAAATCAATGTGAGTAGCTCCTAATTAAAGATCATTAGTCATAAGCTGTCAGACTTACCTTAGACACTAACTGATTAATTAGTTTCAATTGGATCTATCTAATAGTTCAGGCTAGACCGCTTAGCCAAGAATCAAGTCCATTTGGTTCTTGTTAAAGACATGGACTTGACCAACTACAACTATTATAATTGATCTATAGAGACTTTAACCTAATTTAATACAATATTTAATTAGATTTAATCAATTTTCTAATTAAATCTATTTTTTAATCTAACCTTAGGTCTAATCTAATTAATGGATCTAATTCACTTTAGCCTAATAACTCATGTTTTATGATTGTTATCTTAGGATCTTTAATTCACAATCCTAGATCCTAAACAATAATTCCAGAATTCTTAATTAAGTGTTGGATTGAGAGTTGGGGTTTGGTTTTTCAAAAATAATTTTTATATTTATGAAATAGTTTCATAACCTGGTTCTATAGACCAGTTGCATATTTGATTCATAATCAATATGCACATAAAATAAATCATGAATCTAGTTTAGATCTAGCTAAATATATTCATGACAATTGAAACAATTTCAATTCTAACAAATAATAAATTATTTAGATCAAATCCAACAATTTTATGATTGATTTAGATTTGCATATACTAGAACAACCTTTACGTTATAAGGAATAAACCTTACAATAAGACAACCTTATAAGATCAGTCGGTGCAATTTAAATAATTTATTTTTAGATTTAAATAATTTTAAATATATTAGATTATAAATCAACTTAGATCATATCTAATATATTTATAATTAACTTTTAGATTAGAACGAACTAGGACAACCTTTATACTATAAGGTGTAAATCTTATAATAGGACAATCTTATAAGATCAGTCCATGTGATCTAAATATTTAATTTTAGATTTAATTTTTTAATTATAATTTAGATCTAATCTAAATAAATAATCTAAAAATATATAAGAATCATGTCAATTAGACTTAGGCTCTGATACCAATTGAAGAAAATTCTTGGATTTACATGTACATATTTTGAAACTTTTTCAAAATAAAATACAGCGAAAGCAATAGATTAATCAAATTAATCTATAAAACATGTAACTAGCCCCTAGATCTAGGATCTTACAATATGAATTATGTGTGCAATAAATCTAAAAATTAAATATGAACAAAAGGAAAGATGTTGATCATATCAATGTCGATCTAGATCTGATCTAATCTAGATAACTATTGAGATCAAATCTCAATATCTTTCCATGGATCAAGAACTTTACTTGCTAATGTAAGGCTGAGGTTGTTGCTTCGAGCTGCAAAGGTATTCGACCTCTAAGAAAAGTCCACATGAATCCTCAAATCCGATTAGAAGTTCGAAAGCTAGAAATTAGTGCGGCGTAATAGCACTTTGCTAATCCTTCTTCGATAATTGATCATGAGCCAACTTCTTCGAAAAGCTTGGACCTTCCAAAGATCATAGAAGATTGGGAGGAATTGGGAGAGATCTTCTTCCTCACATTTTGCTCTTAAAATGTTATGGAAGAAGATGTAAGAACAAAACCCTAGAGAAGACCCTTCTTCTCTTTTTCTTTTCTCTCACCAGGACACACAAACTTGTGCCCTAAATAAACCCTACACCCAAGACTCTCTTGCACCTAAGATTCTCACACCCAAGCCCTCTCTCTCTGGTGAAATTGCTGTAGAAAACCTATGCCCAAACCCCTCTTAAATAGAGAGATATAGGAGAGTCCTTCTCTAGGTCAAACACCTAGAAAGAAATGTCCAAATTAGACAAGAATTTGGGTGCCCAACTTTTGGGTGCCTCCTCCTTTTCTTTTGTTATGGAGTCCCTAGTTTTGGCACACAAAAGCTTCCTTACTTCCACTAGAAAATTAGAAAAAAATGTGGTTGAATTTGGTGCCTCATGAGCATAAGGAAGGTGATGTGTCAAACTCTATCTAATAGAGTCCTAGGTCAAAATAATTTTTTTGTTTTGACCTAGTCCACAACCAATTTTCATCTAGGAAGGAGACGGGTGCAAGGGGGTCATCTTGGCATGAAGAATCCCATGCACAACTTCAAAAAAGTTGGTATGGGCATGGGTAAAAGTGGCGCACATGATGAGTTGGTGCAAGGTAGAAATTCTAGTCAAATTGGGACTTCATGTTTTGACTGATCAAAACAAAATTTTAAACCTAATCAAATTAGAATTGATGCAACCCAGTTAAGAATGATCTTAGTCTAACTAAGAGCCTAATTAAATTAGATTAAATCAAATTTATTTTTATTTTAAATTCTAATCAAATTAGAAATAACATGCACACTAGTCCCAATTCAACAAGGAATTGATCTTCCTTGCAATTGGCTTGTCCCATAAATCGATTGGACTTGACTTGATCAAGTCAGAACCAAACCATTTAATTAGACTCAATCTCAATCTCAATGCTCAATCAGAATGAGCTAATTAGCAATCTGATTGCTAATTAATCCTCCTACAACATTTGCACTAGGTCAAACATCAATCATATTGATTGTTTGACCCTGAAACGATTCTTAACCATTGATCAACCATTCGATCAGATTGAGAACTCTAATGTGTGTAACCCCATAGGTTCAAACTTAAGTTGGTAGCATAGAAATAAATTTATGTACCAATCAAAGTGACCATCTAGTCATGATACCCGATAGTCGGATAGGTTGAATGTATAAAGCAACATTCTAGAACCCATATGGACATGGTTTTCGTATAATTCATCCCTTTGACCATGAATGCACATAGGATGACTTAGGGTTTAATTATCAATCTAGATTAGGTTATCCATATTGTATTTTGAATTATCAAATCCATCATATAGATTATTCTAGCCAAGGCTTTGCTAAATTGAATCACAGTGATGTATTTTCTCCAAACCCTTGGAGCGATCAATCCCATCTTGATCATGCACCAACTTCAGAAGTACTTGGATATCTCCAAAATTCTTCTATCACTAAATTAAAAATTTAGATAGTCTGGCACCAAAGCATAGTGAGTTACTTGCAAGTCACCATGGTGATCTCAGATCGAAGGGACATTTATACCCATATCCCAATGGAGCAATTCTTGATAGTAGAATATCCTAATGTTGGTCATGTTCAGTGATAATGTACTCCTATATCTTACCTGTATGCCATACTAGTGTCTCTATACTCTTTGATTAAGAGGACAACTAACCTATGTAGCATACAATGACCTACATTCGATAAACGTTGTCATCCTAGTTAACAATGTATCATTTAGTCATGAACAATTTAGGGACTAATCGATAAATTCTCTCTTTATCAAATTTAAATAGTCCTAAGAACTTCATCACGATATAAGATTTCTTTAGAAGATGTACAGTTATAATAAAAAATGCCAAAATAAAAAATTTTATTCATAAGAAATCATTTACATTTACAATAACAGCACAATCATCAGTAGGCTGATGATTGATTTTGAGACATATTTTCCAATATATTGTTCATCAGCATAGTAAAAATAATATCCTTTGATTTTTTTTGGGCATCAAATGAAAAAACATCTATCAGACCTAAATCTTAGCTTGTCTATTATTAAATAATTAACATAAGCCGGACACCCTCAAATCCTATGGTATGAGAGTATTGGCTTATGTTCTATCTATATCTCATATGGTATTTTAGTTACAAACTTACTCAAAATCCTATTAAGAATATAACATGCCAATTTTTCGTATATCCTTAAAATAAGATCGATAGACTGGCAAAGCCCATCATGGAACAAACTATATCTAACAGGATTCGATTCCTCCTTTCAAACACACTATTATGCTGTAGTGTTCAAGAAGGAGTCCATTATGAGAGAATCTTATTCTTTCCTAAATATGTCAAAAACTCACTAGAGAGATACTCACCCCCTTGATCAGATCGAGGAGTTTTAATACTCTTCCTAATTTATTTTTCTATCTCATTATGAAATCATTTGAACATTTTAAATGATTTAGACTTATATTTTATCAAGTAGATGTACCCATACCTGAAAAGGTCGTCAGTAAATATAACAAAGTAGTGATATCCACCTCTGGTACATGTGCTCAATCATTTTTATAAGATTCTCATCAATTTTCTTAATATAGGTGAGAAGGTTGAGGAGAAGATCAGGATGTTGGTCTTGCTAGCATCGCTTTCTCCTTGATATGAGTCCTTGGTGACTACTCCTCTAGTGGAGAAGAGCACTATCAAGATAGATGAGGTAACTATGGCAATTCTCCCAAATGAGGTTCTTAGGAGGAAAAACTCAGCTTTGAGCTCAAATGGCAGCAGCTCAGCTTTGATGATTTCTGGCAGAACAAGTGGCAGTAGATGGAGCAGTAGAGGATTGTGAGGTGGGCAATCCAAATCTAAGATGAGGGACCCCAACAAGATTAGATGCTACCAATACGATAAGTTGGGACATCATGTCAGAGATTGTCCATAATTTAAGGATCGAACGAGGGCTATTGCAGCGACGGCCAGTAGTGAGTCAGAGAATGATGTCCTAATGATATCTGATGAGACATCTACTTTTTTCCAGCAATAAATTTTAGATTCTGTATATACATATCATATTTATTGTAGAAAGGAGCAATTTAACTTTCTAGAGAGTAATGAGGGTACTGTTCATCTTCTAGATGGATCAAGCTGTATGATCAGAGGCATCAAAATAGTTAGCTGGAGGACACATTATGGTGCAGTTAGGAGATTGGGGGATGTCCGATACATACTCAATTTTAGATGAAATCTAATCTCACTGAGCAGACTAGATTCAAACGACTATAGATGGAAAGCTGATGATGGAATCCTAAAGGTCATGTATAGTGATAGAATTATTCTGAAGGGAAAGAAGAGGATGAGAGGACCTTATTATCTAGTAAGGAGCCCAGTGCAAGGTAGAGCTTTAGGAGCTAGAGGAAGCCTAGTGCAAGGTGGAGCTCCTGGTAGAGGTGGATCGAGCACGAGATGGGAGAGTCAGAAGGATGAGAGGCAACATCTCAGAGTGAAGTTCTTATTGCTGCAGGAGACCTTTTCGAGTAGGTCTTTGGTCAGAGTGGACACTATTGCCCAAAGGTTGCAACCCAAGATGGGGGTGAGTTGGGTTTATAAAATTTTGGCCAAATTTTTCTTTAAACAATTATGTGCCTAACTTAGCTTAATTTAATTTAATGAAAATTTAATAATGTATGCAACAGAATCAAATGTGAATGAGTTTAAGTAAGAGTAAAGACTAAATCAGCAAATGATTAGCAATTTAAAACATGCAAGATATGTAAAGTAGTGGAGAAGGAAACACAATACAAATACACAAAGATTTTTATAGTGGTTCGAAGTAATCCACTCCTACATCCACTCCTCAAGCTTTTCTTAAGAGTTTTATTATAATCTCTAGATTACAGTACGTTTGTTTTGACCTGGGATCATAAACAAATCCAGTTAATTTTGCTGGGCTCACCAACCATAACCCTATGCTGATAGTTTTTCGAGTTCACTATCAATTCAATTAGTCTTAAACTAGGAGTACCAACCATAATCTTTATATCATCTAATTATCGGCTTGGACTAGCCTACATTCCAAGTTTCTTTCCCCAAAAAAATTTGTAAAGAAATAAAAACATAAGATATAAAAATTCAGCACAAAACATAAAACAAAAAGAAACTCTTTTGAAGCTAGAAGAAGTGGCTAAAAATATGCTCTTTTGAAGCTTCACTTCTCTTTAAATGATACTAAAAGATTGCTTGAGATGTTGTGAAAGCTATTGCTTAAAAGTCCTCTGAATTTAAAACTCAAATTTCTCTCTTTTCTCTTATTTTCGGATATTCAATAAGGCTTACTCTATTTGAATGATTTTCTTTTTCTATATCCTCAATCTCTTGTCTCGATTATTTTTATAACTCTTTTTATACTTGGGAATAGCTTTTGAGTGAGTTTTGGCCATTAGGAAGCTTGGACTAGCCATTGGAGTAAAGAAAAGCTTATTGGAGAAGTGCAAAAAACTAGCCATTATGCTTTGTCGATACTTTTTCTTCAAGTGTCAACACTTTTTTCTTAAGTATCCACACCTTTTGCTCTGGGGTCGACACCTCCTGGGATTCAAAAAAATTCTACTTTTTGTCTTCTATTCTGTGCAATAGAGGTCGACCCTGCGATGTCCTCTGACATGGGGTCAACCTGGAGGTCGTCCTTTCTGCATGCTAGTGCATGCCAGCACGTGCCGAAGGGTTGGCATCGACACCTTTGCTCTTAGGGTTGACACCTAGCCTTTCTGAATTTTAAAATCTTAACATTTTTGCTTCATTTTAGGGTAAGAGTCAACACCTTTAGTTTGGTGTCGACACTTTCAAGTATGAAACTCAAAATTAATTTCTTTAAAACTCTTGACTTGATGATTTATATGTAGATTTTTTCTTGGATTAATTTTTCAATTTGAACATCTAAAAAGATATACATCCACTCTTGAAATACATGGTTAAATATTTAAATACTCAAAGTTTACCAATCATCAAAATCAATCATAGGGTCAACAATCTTTCTCTTTTTTATGACGGCAAAATCTTGAGTATATGCATAGAAATAAAGTTTGATATACTTCAATAAATTGGCTAGTATAAATCATGAAGTGATATTATACAAAAATATAAATGCACACTTCATGAAAGCTCCCATTTAACTTAAATTTAGATTTTTAAAAAAGAAGCTTTCAATTATCTCTATGAAATGTATAAGCTCAAGCATAGCATATAGTCAACCATTCTTATTCTTCTCCTCCTTTTTGACAATATCAAAAAAAATCTTATGGAAAGAAATGAGGAATATCATCAAAATCAATTAAAATTTAGAAAAATATATCAAATTAAAAAATTTTAGAAAATTAAGCTTAAAAGGGTATCAAATTTGAACTTCATAGGACATTTAATATAAAAAGTGAGCACATTTGATATCAAATTTGTATTGATGTCATTCTTCCCCTTTCAAAAATATATAAATCCTAATTTTAACAAGATATTTAAGGGATAGAGCTTTCTCAAGGTGTTTTAGCACAATTGATATCATGTAAAATATATCCATAGCCAAAATTCTATTTGATACTATCAAAGTAGATTTTTTATTTAAGTTCAAAAATTAAAGCTTTTTAATTAAAAATAAGTGTAACATGATATTTATTCTTTTCTTTTCTTAAAAGAAATCCAACAATTCAACTTAGAAAAGGTATGTATCATGAATGTATTAAATAAAAGAAATTCAAAAAATCAAGTTTCAATTTTGAAAGTCTCCCATATGGTAAAACTTAAAATCTTTTTTAGATCTTTAAATGAATTATTTTAAGCTTGAAAGTGTATCAAATTTAGCTTACTTGTAGCATAGAAAATATTTCAACTTCAAATTGACTCTGATTAACTTTTCAAAGAAGTTTAGTAATGTAATCAAGTAGATCAAAAGTCATAAGCATATGTGAATCAAGATTTCATGAGAATTTGGAATAGGATGAAATTTAATTTTTTTAGCATAAATCAATTTGAATCTTTTAGGATAAAATATGATTTGTTACCAAAATTTTTTTTTTTGAGTATGTTTCAAATTTAGTTAAACTCCAATTAATTGTTAAGAATAATTAATCATTCAAATTATGCAAGTTAAGATAGAAGATTAAAAACATATGAAAGTTTAATGGTGTTATGTAGTAAATGTTCATTTCCAATACAAGTCATTTAGAATTTCCAATCAAATCAAAGTAAAGTATATGAAGTATTTCTCATCCTTTTTCTTTCAAATATAGCCATTTTCATAACTAAACAAATTTTTAAGAGCATTAAACATTAATTGAGTGAGACCAATCATTAGTTAATTTATATATCAATCAATCAATCAATCAAATCATTCATTCAAGAAGAAACAAAATGATATGAT
Organism: Cocos nucifera; assembly: GCA_006176705.1. Taxonomy (NCBI): domain Eukaryota; kingdom Viridiplantae; phylum Streptophyta; class Magnoliopsida; order Arecales; family Arecaceae; genus Cocos; species Cocos nucifera. Next base: position 99,912 of record QRFJ01000530.1, on the reverse strand, counting down.
GGAAGAAGTAATGAAAGGTTTCTTTTAAAATTAATAACATTATTCATTGAAGTCTTAAAATTTATTTTTTTTAAGAAAACAAGAATCAAAATTTATTCTTTTTGTGTTAAATATTTTTATTTTCCAATTATTCTCCCTTTTTAGTGAGCACTTTTTAAATTTTAGATTATCAAAACTAAATATTTATATTTATTTAAATTATAATTCTTTAGAATTTGCTCTCCTTTACTTTTGTAGTAAAAGCCAAATTCAAAGATATAAAATGATAACAAGACATCAAACAAATTAATATTAATCAAGATATTTTGACACCATATTTTTCAAAAGAGAGTATCTTTTTCATTTACTTTCAATGATGTTTACATAAACTGTTTACAACCAAGATAGTCAACGAAAAGGTCAAAATGTAGGACTCCTAAGTTTGACAAAATGGTGGTTTGCTTGGAGGCTCTAAGATAACAAGAGGAAAGTCCTAGCATCCTAAAAGATGGGGTCAAGCTCTATGAACTAGGATCAGGCTGAAGAGAAGAAGATGGTCCAACATCTATTGAAGGCTGGCCTAAAGCATCTATCCTTGTAGTAGAGATCTCCTAAACTAATCGAGCAGCCTCCTCTCTAAGAAATGAAATGACCTCTGACGTGAGTCATTGAATCTTCAAGTTGACAACTGCAACGATCCTCTAGGAGACCCTCTCAACCAATAAGTCCTTGTCCAGTCTGGAGTGTGATCTATCTGAACTCTCTAGAAAATCCATCTGTGCCTCTGTGGTTGTAAGGATTGGTGGTGCTCCCAAATCTTGGGATGCCTCTATGGTTGTAAGAATTGGTGGTGCTCCCAAACCTTGGGAGGCCATGAGAGGAGTCAGGGTGTTGACTCCAAGAGACTAGGATAAGTATGGTCTTAGGACTAAGACAGGAGTTATCCTAGGGTGGAGGTGATGTGTATCCCTCCACGGGCTTGAGGTCCAGGTGTTGAGGACCTTGAGGGACTTGGTTGGTACTTCGGAGACCTGAGACACAAGATGGAGTAAAGAACCAAAGTCAGAAAATGAATACTATAGAGAAGGGACTTATCTGCAAGTTAGCTGGCTTAGTCTGAAACTGGGTTGGCTAAGTTTCAAAGGACAAGCCAAATAGAAAGGTGCGCGTTCGAAACTACAAGCATGGTACATAACTAGGTTGACTCAATCTGAAACTAGGTTGACTCAGTCTCAGGTTAGCCAACTCAATGCTAAAACTGAGCTAGCTCAGTGTACGGGTAGAGTTACGTAGAAGATCTATTTGGGACTAGGATAGAGACTTATCCTAGGGGTCTTAAGGTCTAATTTGAGAGGTCTTAAGGGGGCTAACTCATGTATGGATCGGGTTTAGATCTAGGGGACAAGAGCATGGGAGACATGGGTGTACATGGGCTTAATGAGTGCTTTCATGTACTAGGTTAGCTAGAAAAGTTTTTGGTTGGGCCTAATGGCTATGTATAAATACATAGGTTGTATTAGAATTTTCATTGAAGAAATAAATACTGATCTTTTCTTCTTCAATCTCTCTTCTCTTTTCTCTCTAGAGTTGTCACCCTAGGATTCTTAAAGAAGCCCTAGAGAGAGGGGGCGCCTCCCTCAAGCCCTAGGAGGGAGGTGCCCCAACATAGAACTAGGTGGTGGATCTATGGTATGCTGCTTTTAGAGAATGAAGGTCTCTTCATATCCATGCTAAAGATTAGGAATTTATACAATATGATATCAAAGTGATACCATGTATTACAATAATTAGTATCAGAGCTTGATGGTGCATGAAAGAGAAGAGAAGTTATACAGGATGAAATAAAAAATCTGCACAAGTATTCCATGGTATGTCTCAAATCTTTTTTTGTTATTGCTGTGGTATGGCCAACCAAAAGTAGCGGGTTCAAGATGGAGGCTGAGAGGTTTATGAGAAGGATTTTTCTTGGGATGGAAGGTTTGGGTGCATGATTTGTTGGTCAGTCTTGGTGGAAAGGTTGATGTGTATGATGGTAGATAAGGTAGGGAGCATTGGTGTGCTGCAGTAGCACTTTCCTAGAGATGCAAGGCTGAGAGAGACTTAACGGTGCAACAGTCAAGGGAGGTATCTCAGTAGAGAGTATTAGGGTTCTCTAGGATGATGGATAATGTGGGGCAACTGAATGATTAAAGAGAGATTTTTCAAGGGATAATCATCGAAGGAAGGCTGAAGAAGTGGCTATACGTCCTTCGATGGTAGGGAGGTAGGGCAGAAGTCGAGAATTTATTCAGTGATTCAACCAGAGCATGGATTTATGAAGCCTTGGGGATGATGGAGATGAATGATCCATAAAGGTCTAGTAGGTCAGGACTGGGCAATGGATTAGATTTCTTCTACAGGAGCACCAGAAAGAGTCGTGGTTCAGGTGGAGGATGGATCATGTGCAGCAAGAGAGGATTCGAATACCTATGAAAGGTGGTGATGAGTCGAGGTAGGGAGCATGGAGTGCTGTAGTAGTACTTTTATAGAGGCACGAGACTGAGAGAGGCTTGGCAATGCAGCAGCTGAGGGAGGTATCTCAGTGGAGAGTGTCAAGAGGCATCTTAGAAAGTCGAGAGCAGGTTTCAAGGAGAGCTAGGAGTCTTAGAAGCCTCGAGATGAGATAGGTGGGATTGAGCCCAAGACAGGATTTGAGCTATAGTTCCTCTAGGCACAACTGAAGTAATGGTTGGTGCAGGGACAGAAGAGAAAAAGGCTAGGGTAGAATTCTCTAGAATTTAGTTGCTAGATTTAGAAGAGTTGGATGAGCTCTTAGATTTTGGAGGTATCCATGGGTTATGGAGGTATCTAAGACAGCTTCAAAGGGGTTCATGGAGTGCGGAGGGTTTGAAGGGACGACAATGGTGTTCGAGGTGTAGTGGCAGGCTTAGCAGTGCAGCATTGAGTGGTTGGCCTCGGATGACTTAGTGATAGAGTCGATTTCTACAGCATCAGATGGACTTCAATTTTAGGTCGAGCATCGGGCAGAGGTGGCTTCACTGGTGGAGATGTGACATGAGTTTAGAGCAAAGGAGTGTAAAAGGATCGATATCCTAGCACCAGCACTAGAGATGCATAGTTCAAGGTGGAGCAGCATGTGCAAGAGCACAAGTATGGTTCTTAGGAGATCGTGTTAGGATATACAAGGAGTGCTGGTATAGAAATGTTATAGATTCTCTAAGAAAGTCCAGGATAATTGATATAGCTGCTAAGCAGAAGAAATTCTATAATTTCAAGATGGTGTGAAGAGCAAGCATAGATCTTCAGCAGTGGAGGCGGTCATCCCAAAGGCATCAAAGGGTGTACAATAGTAAAAGAGAATTGATGGAGGCGATGTTTGCATAAGGGGATGTCAAGGTGCGCAGCGACAGTAAGATTGTGAAGGAGGGCATTGCCAAGAGGTTTGCCAAGGCTTGAGGCACCAAGGTGAAGATTGTGAGGATTGGTGATACTCCTAAGCCTTAGGAGGCCATATGAGGAGTTAGGATGTTGATTTTAGGAGACTAGGATAGGTATGGTCCTAGGACTAGGATAGGAGTTATCCTAGGGTGAAGGCAGTGTGTAGCACTCTACAAGCTTGAGGTTCAGGTGTTAAGAATCTTAAGAGACTTGGTTGGTGCTTTAGAATCTAGGGCACAAGATGAAGCAAAGAACCATGTTAGATATGTGTGCCATAGAAGTCAGAATTGGCCGACACTTGTAATACACTTCTAGGGGCAAAATTGTAATTTTGATAATAAATAATAAAATGGATTATTTTCTATCATAAATGTGTATTTAGTATCTGTGATACATCTCTTGAGTTAATGGTAATGATAATTTATATTTTCAAGAGTTGAAAATTTAAGACATGAATTTTTATTTATTAACTCATAAAAGGCTCCTGATCGTAGTCGTCATGTGGATGGTGATTGATCCAGAAGGTTAGTGTACAATCACTTCTTCATAGTAGATGAGTCTTGAATCTATGATATAGAGAGATCAGAGCGAAAGTATAGTTATTCGTTAAAAAACGAGGACACTGAGTGTGACCACCTTGAGTAGTCATAAAGAAGTCTACCTTCTCGTCAATGACTGACTCAAAGTTGTAGTGGTGTGTCTAGTTCTTTCACTTGAGGTGTATCGGTAGTTCACCTTGAGGGTGTTATAGTTTGACTACACCATGACTCAATCTCCTAGCCATTCGGAACCCTGAGGTGTATGTTGGCTATAGCATGTTCATTGTAGGAATTGGATTGCACCAAGATGGAATCTATCTACCTGGGTGGATGAGGAGCAGCCCTATGATGATCATGAGAATCAAGTCCATAAGCCCATGGCCGTGGTAGAAAGTGAAATAATAGAAAGAGTTTCTATTAAGATTTTCATACCGAACTTGAATCGAATGATTAAATCATATGATAGAAATTAGGGTTTTACGAGTTCACCTTAACCCTAATCTGATCGGGGCTCAAGATAGAAGAACTTAATCACACAAGTAGCTGCACCAAGAGGTTTATTTTTAGTTTTGATGGGTTGCCACCATATACTGCTAGGTGTCACTGATGGATTGTGAGAACAATTAGAATGATTTAGATGATCGATCATTTCAGTGGTTTGAATCAGAAGAGTTTTGACCCATTGAAAGGAGTTTTGATGATGTTGATGATGGAGATTGTTGGGGATAAATCCCGCTCCTGCCGAAGCCCGGCCCGATGCTCGGCCCAATGCAACCAGTAGCCGCTGAAGAGCTTTAGCGCCAGGTGCCAGGCCGAGCCCCTCCCACGATCGAACTGCCTAGAGGCCGAACTCCCTTGCACCAAGGTCTGGGCCGAACTGCCTAGAGGCCGAACTCCCCTGCGCCAAGGTCCGGGCCGAACTACCTAGCTGCCGAACTCCCCAGCGCCAGGCTCCGGGCCGAACTCCCACCGCCAGCCGAACTTCCTGACGGCCGAGCTCCTTGGACTCCAAGCGGCAGGACTTCTTCGGGAGACGGACTCCTCCCAGACGCCCGTTCGGCCATCCGAGCTCCTCCCGGGTTTTCCCTTCAGCCGAACTCTCCTACAAGCCCGAACCCATTCGGACCCCACGGCCGAACTCCTTCGGACCGACTCCAGCCCAGCGGCCGAACTCCTTCGGACCGACCCTCAGGCGGCCGAACTCCTCAGCGAGGGCCCTGGCGAATCCAAGCTAGCAACCGAAGTCCTTCAACTGGCCAGCCGAGCTTCCTCGGGCCTCTCAGCGGTCGAACTCCTCGAACCGTCCCACCGAGCCGAACTCTCAATGTCCGAAGCCTTCAGCCGAAGTCCAACAGCCCCCAGCTTCCCCTTCGGCCGAGCTTCTGGATTCAGCAGCCGAACTCTTCAGCGGACGAGCCTTAGCTGCATACCTCCAGCCAGACGCCTATGGGAGCCGAACTCCCTCCTATCTTCCTCTTCAGGAGCCCGAACTCCTCCGAAATGGGCACACGACGACCGGACGACGCCTTCAACTCCTTCACCGGCAAGCTCCATGCGGCCCACGACTCGCCAGTATGGCTCCCACGATCCACCGGACGACGCCTTCCTCTCCGTACCGGACTCCATGCGACCCACTGTCAGGCGGCGATGGCTGTCACCCTCAATCCGCCGCACACGGCACCAGCCCGTGACCGACTCCGCCGAACCTCGAGCGGCCCGCCAGCACGCGGCTGCAGTTGTCACCATCAAGCTCCACTATATAAAGGACCCTCCCGACACGCTAAGGCTAAGCTCTCTGAACTCTCGACTCTCTAAGCTCTCCTCCTCATCTCTATCTCTAGCTCCGGAACTCATTCCGAGCACTCCATTACTGTTGGCCGGAAACTAACTTGACCGTCGGAGGGTCCTGCCGGAGCCACCCCCCACCGGTTCCGGACGGGACTTCATTTTGCAGGTCCCCGGCGGCGACCTCAGCGGCCTCGACTCCGGCGACCTCCGGCGAAGATGGATTTCTGCACCAACAGATTGGCGCTAGAAGGAAGGGCCTGAACCTTCGAGGTTCCCTTGTTCTTAAAGGAGTGCTCGGCGACTCTTCTCTTCCCTCTCCGAAGATCCCCCTTTCTCTCTCGAAAGAAAATGCCCCCCAGGAGAGCCTTGACCCGGCGATCGGCGGCCTCCGCAGCCCGATCCAGTTCGGGTCCGTCTGCCCCCGCTCCGGCCCCGGCTACCCGAGCTCACTCCGTAGCCGCGGTGGACGCGGAGCAGTTCAGCCTGCTTGCCCAGCAGGTCCGCGACCTTACGGAGGCAGTGCGGGCGATGCAGGCCTTGCATCCGCGGGACCCGGTATCAGCTCGACCGGCGCAGGATTCCCCGGAGTCCCGGGATCCGGCCCAGGGGCGACCAGCATGGACTACCCGACCTTCAGTCCCCAGAAGGGGAAAGCAGCCGGGGGAGAGCCCCCGCTCGGACCACGGCTCGACCCAGGGAGAAGCTCCGCGCCCATTCTGCGAGAAGACTTTGGAGATCAAGGATCGCGAGGACCTCCTGGATCAAAGGCTCTTGGAAATGAGCCGACGCATAGAGGAACTTCGTCATACTCCCTCCTCCCGCGGTAACGACGTCTGCACTGACCCCCCTTTTTCGCAGAAAATCATGCAGGAGCCGATCCCGCCGAACTTCAAACTCCCACAGTTTGAGAGCTACGACGGGACCACCGATCCGGTCGATCCATTTGGAAGCCTTTCGGACGACGATGCTGCTCCACGGCGTGTCCAGACGCCATATTGTGCCGGGCCTTCCCCTCTACCCTTAAAGGAGCTGCCAGGAATTGGTACTCGGCGCTCAAGCCGAGTACCATCTTATCGTTTGACCAGATGAGTCAACAGTTCGCAGCCCACTTCATCAGTAGCAGGCGGCCCCGCCGAGGTTCGGATTCCTTGATGGCCATCAGGCAAAAGGAGGGGGAACCCATCCGGGCTTATGTCACCCGGTTTAACGCTGCCGCGCTGGAAGTCCGGAACCTGAACCCATCAGTCGCCATGGCCGCCCTCAAGGGCGGCCTCCGGAAGAACGACTTGTTGTTCTCCCTGGAAAAGAAGTATCCAAGAAATTTCGCGGACATGCTTGCTCGGGCTGAAGGATACGCCCGGGCAGAGGAGGCCTTCAAGGCCAGGGATGACGAAGCCGACGGTGAGCGGCGAGCTGAAGGGCCGAGCAGGTCCATCGAGGGAGAGAAGCGGAGTAAAGCTCGGCGGCGCTCCCGGACTCCTCCCGGTCATTGGCGGACCCGAACTCTCCAAGGGAACCCGAGGTGGGGAAGCCCAGAAGGAACAGTGCGCCGAGGTTCTCCTCAGCGCCGAAGCTCTCCCCGACAAAGGTTCCGCAACTACGCCCCCCTCAACACTTCCGAAGGCCCAAGTGCTGATGGAAATCGGGGAACAGCTTCCGAGGCCGGACCAAATGCGTTCCCGACCCAGCAAACGCGACCCCAACAAGTTTTGCCGCTATCATCGCGACCACGGCCACGACACCGAAGAGTGCGTCCAGCTCCGAGACGAGATCGAAAAGCTCGTCAGGCGAGGTAGACTCGGCCGATTCCTGCAAAGACGGCCCGAAGAGCGAGGGGAGCGGCTAAGGGCGGTACCATCGGGTAGGGAGAGCCAGGAAGGTCGGCCGCCTCCTTGGCGTCATCAACACTATCTCGGGCTGCGAAGAAGCAGGAGGATCGCAGAGCCTGTGGCCTTCACCGAGGAGGGCGGTCAGGGAATCCAATTTCCACACAGTAACGTAGTTGTAATTTCCTTAAATATCGCTGACTACGATGTACGCTGCATTTTGCTAGATAACGGAAGTTCGGCCGATGTATTGTCCTACGATGCCTTCTTAAAAATTGTCCCTGCCCGACGACCACTTGGAGCCGATAAATTCCCCGCTGGTAGGATTTACCAGCAACACCGTACCAGCCGAAGTCTGCTCCGAATCGGGGAGGCCAGCGCATGGTAGAGGAGGTCGTCTGGACGGGACTTGCTGCCCGAGGGAGCTCCGAGGAACAACGCCCCGTCGACCCCTCAAACGAGAACGCGCTGTCCGCGACTTCCCTTCGGTAAAATTCTCCCCTCTGAATAATATTACTTCTGGATGCGAAAACTATGTGATGACAGGGAAGCAGCAGTCAATAATCGCCGCGTTAGGAACAGGAGGAGAACCTCGTCCTAACGCGAGCACCAAGCTCGGCCGCAGGAGATAAGATCTCCCCCGAGCGCGCACTTCGGCTGCAGGAGATAAGATCTCCCCCGAGACCGAGCCGCGCACTTCAACTCTGACCGCAGGAGATAAAGATCTCCGCCCGAGGGAAGCTCGCTGCAGGAGATAGATCTCCCCCGAGCGGCCACTTCGGCTTAATAATCTTCCAGGCGGACTTCACTCGACCGCAGGAGATAAGATCTCCCCCGAGGAAAGCTCCGGTCTGCAGGGGAATAAAGATCTCCCCGAGCTGGACTTCAACCTCGACCGCAGAGATAAGATCTCCCCGAGGAAGCTCGGCACTGGCAGGAGATAAGATCTCCCCGAGCAGCGCACTTCAAACCTCGAGGATAAACTCGAGAACCCGGCAAATAAGATCTCCCCATCCCACAACGTAGAGAACTCTCCCGAGCGACGTGAACAACCTTTGGTTAGGAACAGGAGGAGAACCTCGTCCTAATACGCGAGCACTCAACCTTGGCTGCGAGTAAGAATCTCCACCCGAGGGAAGCTCGGCCACAAGGAGATAAGATCTCCCCCGCAGCGTGCATTCAAACCTGGCTAGAGATAAAGATCTTCTCCCGAGCGACCCGTGACACCTCGTGTTAGGAACAGGGGAGAACCTCATCCTAACGCGAGCACCAACTCGACTGCAGTAGATAAGATCTCCCCCGAAGTGGCAGGAGATGCTCGGCGCAGGAGCTCCGCGCCACTCAACCTTGGCTAGAGATAAGATCTCTCCGAGGCGACCGTGAACAAACTCGATTAGGAATAGGGGAGAACCTCGTCCTAAACGCGAAGGCACCAACCTCGGCTGCAAGAGATAAGATCTCCCCCGAGGAAGCTCGACTCAAGGAGATAAGATCTCCCCCAGCGCGGACTTCAAACCTCGTGCCGGCAGGAAGATAAGATCTCCCCCGAGGAAAGCTCGGCGCAGGAGATAAGGATCTCCCCCGAGCGTGCACTTCCACCTCGGCCGGCAGGAGATAAGATCTTCCCCCGAGGGGAAGCTCGGCCGGCAGGAAGATAAAGATCTCCCCCGACGCGCACTTCAACCTTGGCTAGAGATAAAGACTCTCCCGAGCGACCGTGAAACACCTCGGTTAGGACAGGAGGAGAACTCTCATCCTAACGCGAGCACCAAACCTCGCTGCAGGAGATAAGATCCCCTCCGAGGTGAAGCTCGATCCGCAGGAGATAAATCTCCCCCGAGCAGCGCACTTCAACTTGGCTAGAGCATAAGGAATCATCTCCCGAGCGCCCGTGAACAACCTCGGTTAGGAAACAGGAGGAGAACCTGTCCTAACGCGAGCACCAACCTCGCTGCAGGAGATAAGATCATTCCCCCGAGGGGTGGAGGGGGGGACTCAGCCGCAGGAGTATAAGATCTCCCCCGAGCGCGCACTTCAACCTCTCGCTAGAGATAAGGAATCTCTCCTCCGAGCGACCCGCGAATAGCCTCGGTTTGGGAACAGGAGGAATAACCCTCAATCCTAACGCAAAGCACCAAACCTCGGCTACTGGAGATGAGATAACCTTTCCCAGAGCATTTCGGCTATGAATCAGATCTCCCCCGAGGAACCGGGCTAACTCGACAGTAGGAGATGAAATCTCCCTCCGAGCGCCCGCATCGGCTCCGGCGAGGGATAAGGTCTTCAAGATGGACAATGAGGCCCGCGACGAACCTTCGCCGGGTGGGCTTCTAACATCGACCTCGGTTAGAGAAAGCTATCAGTCAACCTCGGCCAGAGAGACTTCGACGATCAGCTTCATCAAACTTTGTGAGGTCTCCCCCGACCTCAGCTTCAACTTCAAACGTCAAACACTGGCTGAGATGAGACCTCCCCGAGCTTTCAGCTAACGCAAGCGCGGGTCCAGAAGAGCTTCGCGCATCGCCTATTGTGGTACTCCTCGTTCAAACGCTTTAAAACTCGGGAGTGGGGGGCTACTGTTGGGGAATAATCCCCGCTCCTGCGAACCCAGCCCGCATGCTCGGCCAATGCAACCAGAGCCGCTGAAGAGACTTTAGCGCCAGGCGCAGGCGAGCCCCTCCCAGGTCGATACCTCCTAAGAGGCCGAACTCCCTTGCAACAAAGTCCGGGCCGAACTGCCTAGAGGCCGAATCCCTGCGCCAAGTCCGGCCGAACTACCTAGCTGCCGAACTCCCCAGCGCCAGGCTCCGGGCCGA
>QRFJ01000530.1:64392-89501 GCA_006176705.1 Cocos nucifera | reverse complement strand
AATGCCGATAATTAGCGGATGCGCCAGTTTTCCTCCTAGAGTCAGAGAAGAGCGATGAGCTGGAAAAAAAACTATCTACGCAAGCAAGAGGTGAGTGAAGGCCTTATGTGCTCTTGAGTGCAAATGATTAAAAGGCGCTTAAGGACGCACTGGGTTTATCATACAAGGTGGTAGAGAAAGAATTTGTTGAGTGCGATGGACTGTGAGGTTATGGCTGTGACGGTCTAAGCTAAATAGTGAAAGAGATTAAGATGAAACAAGTGCTCGTCACAATAAGGAAGCTTTTAGGAAAATGGATCCAACTAATTTATCACTGGCCAGCATCGTACACAAAAAGTCAACCTGATATTAGAAATGGACTGCGAAAAGTTTAGGAAAAAGGTAATGTACTGAACAATAATTAGGTTAGAAGATCTGTACGACTTCTTTGGCGCATGGTTCATAGGAAGCAATGAGTAACAGATATCCAAGAGTGAAAATCTGAACAAGGTGCCGAAATCGACATGCCCAACTGCGTATCCTTGATGAGCAGTGAGGCTAGCTATGGAGCGGTATATGAGAAGAGAGTGGAAAAGGAAGAAAACTATGCGGTTAAAATCTCAGACTTGAGAAGAAGATGAAGGATTGTATCCATCTACGTGACGAAATGATGAAGAATATGTGCCCTGGTGATCAAAAAAATTCAAGAAAGTTTATGGAAATGAAGGAAAGGATCAGAAAAGAAACTCTGATATCAAAAAGGAACCAAAGCAGAGAAAGAGCAAGAGAAAGAAAAGGATCAACTCGTTATCGATGAGAAGAAACAGGACTACTTAGGGCTAAACTGTCCGTTGAAGAAAGCTCTAAAAGAAGAAAAAAGAAAGCAAGGATAAGGACAGGAGCGATAGCGCGAGTCAAGGTTCGGCTGAGGAGAAAATCCAAATGAAGCAATTTGTATCTCAGGCCAACATAAGATGATGGAGGTACTTGCTCATCTATGTTGAGAGATTTTTTGTGATTAACTGTAAAAGAGGCATGTTATGAGCTTAAATAAAGAATTTTAAAAGATACAAAAAGAATAGAAAGGAAAACAATGAATCAAGATGCTGTACCGAAGAAAAAAGAAGAAGAACTTAGTAAATATATACACTATCATTATATATATGTAGGAATAAGATAATTAAAGAATGAATCAAACAAAACTAAAACCAGTAGTTGATAAATTTACCTCAGCTCAGAATAAATATAGATGAATGAATAATTAAAGAAAAGTTAATGCCCCTAGAGAGACTGCGCCCTAGGATACTCCGCCTAAATAATAACAAAATTCTTACGAACGTGTCTTACGCGATCACATTTCATCATTGATAGCAGTGGTAATTCATATATTACTTTTTTGTTGTAGAAGAAGTAGACAGTAAGGTATATGCATGTAAATGAAAGTAAATTTAAATGGGAAAATATCAAAAAACTTTGGGTTTCCGAAAGAACCCTGATGACTACCAATGCCAAAAAGACTAAGAACAACTTTGGGTAAATAAATGAATGCACGTAAATGTTTGTACAGTGAAATGCCTTGCAGCCAAGATCTAAACAGAATGGTACTTGGAAGCGCTATTCAAGGGCATATGTGGTATAAGGCACTAATTCCTTCATGCCTCGTGAAAGACGAAAGGGGAGATCACTTTTGACAATAAATACCAATCGGCAAAGATTATTGGCTATTAGAAAATTTAGACTTACTGTCTATCTACCTTGCATTGATAATGTATGTAGTTGACAACTAAAAACACAACGTTGCGTAACGAGTATCAGATCGTAGTTGATTTATATAGTGTTAGAGGTCGTCATTTGAAATATCATGATGTGTCATTTGTGTAATCGGTAGTCGCTGTGATCGGACATCTTAGCTAAAATTTATTGGATTAAAGGCAGGCAACATCACTCGATGTGATCTTCATGAAATTGCCCGATGAAGAGTGTCATGCCTAGTTGCTAAAGAATCTTAACAGTAACGAACTAGTTAGGCTTGGCATCATAGAAGTGGTAGGACATGCAAGCTACATGTCCTTCAAAAATTACTAATAAGATTTAGTGTGAAAGACGTTACCGCAAATACAATTTTTAAATATGAGCATGTTGTGTTTGCTGTGTCAACCTTAAAAATAAACTAGAGTAGAGGTTCAAATCACAAAATTGTTTCAACTTTAGGTCCTCTGAATTAATTTACATGACTTGTGAACCACAGGATACAAGCATAGGAGGGAAAAGAAATATGTCCATGTAAGTTGAGTGATTCTCGTCGATTCACATGATTTATTTTTGGCACGATAATAGATGAAAAGCTTTTTCCATTTTCGAAGGTTTATAAAAAGAGTTTTTGAACTGAAAAGAATGTAACTATTCTAGTACATAGAACATGTCACTAAAATTGAAAATAATTTGAAAAATTTTGCAATAAAATGATATTGAACCTAATTTTTCTACACTAAACCTCAACAGAAATAGAGTAGCGGAAAGAGCCACAGGAGTCGAACTATAATGAGATATGACCATATCCTATAAGTGTGAAGAAGAAACTACCCAAATATTTTTGGGCTGAAGCACAGACATAGCAGTTACAGGTTCCTAAAAGGATGTTCAATTCATCTACTTAAAGAAAGCCGTCTTGACTTGGGAAAGAAAAAAGGACCTAATAATTCAACAACTTTCAACTCTTTCAGTGCAAGTATTTTAATCCATAAAATGGTAAAGATAATCTAGGTAAATTTGATGCAAAGACAGATGAGGAAGGATTTGTCTTTGAGATTCTAACATCTTAGCAAAGCATATAGGAATCAGACAAAGTTCACTAGTTGTGTTAAAGACACTTTTATACAATTGATGATATTATTATATACATCTTTTAAAAAAAGAAGATATCTTCTTGATAGTGCAGGGAATTTTAGAACGTGAAATGAAAAGCTAATGTGAAAGAAAAACCAAACATAATAGAAAAATTAACAAAGATGTGGAAACAAGAAAGGGTATCGGTCTAGCATAGAAATAGATTACGAAAAAGAAGCAGGAAGAGTTACTCCAAGGGAGTGAGTAGGCACGACAACCTATCCAAGAAGAACTAATCTTGGGTGATCCTTGCATAAAGGATAAGAATAGATCATCATATTAAAGAATAATTTGAATTGATCTTGCTGATCTCTCAAAATTAAACGTAAAAGCTAGAAAAAAGCTAAAAATAATTCAATTGGAATGAAGCTAAGCAAGAAGAAATTAACAATTTGAAAAGAAGAATGTTGACCTTGTAAGTAGACCCCTAGTTTAGTCACCCATAATTGGCGAAGCTCAGAATGGGTATTAGAACAAACTAGATAACAAGAAACATGTAAAAAGGAAATAAAGCCTACGATTAGTACAAGGGATTAATAAAGAAAGGATAACCGTTGATGAAACATCTACTTCCTAAGTAGCGATTACTAGAAGCTATAAGCAAAGTATTACTGTTGCTTGCTACATGAACTCAAATATTTCAAATGAATGTAAATGATACCTTCTTGAATGGTATATTGTGAAGAAGTGTTTATAAGAACAAACCGCCGGATTTTGAAACTCATCACTCCTAATCATCTATATTCGGGTCTGGTGTAGATCAGAATTAAATCAAACGGATGCTGATTAGGCGACTCTAAGTGCACGAAGAGGCTGGGAGAGAAGGCTAAGGAAAATCTTATTGCAAAATTAAATGTACTAGAGTAAGTGTGGATATAACACATTTTTGAAAAAAAGCAAACATTAGTGGTTACTTTCATAGTAGTTGTTGAAATTTTATGGGATGACATCAAATTTCAGAGCTACGAATTGAGGAATTTTGTCATCAGAATTTGTTGAGTTCTTAATATTACGGTAATTTAAGATGAGCATTAAGGAGTGTTTCGGACTGAATTTCTCCAGGGCTCAATATAGAAAAAGCAAAGGAAGGATCTTCGCCAAGCCAAATATAGAAGTGTTATAGAATAAAGGGTTTGTTAAAATTTTGGTATGGAGAGTAAAGAAAGAAAGATTGCACAGCAATGAGCCCTCATACAAACTTGAGCAAAGCAAAATGGGATAAGGAATGCCAATAAAGCCTCTTACAAAGGTGAGGATAGGAATCTTCTACGTTTGATTTAACTACAAGTAAGCAATGTCTTATATCATGTGTACATTGTGCAAGGTCCAAAACAAATCCCTAAAGAATCTACACTTACGCAGCTATTAAAAAGAGATGGTTAAGGTATCTAGTTAATACAACCGCTACTTAGGATAGGACTCAAAATAACCTTAATTGGATACTAATATGACGACTCGGATGCTGATTATTGGAGGATGTAGAGATAGATAGAAAAGCAACTAGTACACATGGCTCAATCTAGATGGAAACGTAATGTCATAGTATAGTAAGAAGCAAACTCCATGGCATTGGTAATCGTCGACGGCGGATCAGTTTCTATGGAGAGGTTCATAAAAACTGATTAAGCCAACAACTCAAAGATTTGGAAGTAACAAAATAATATCGTTCATTAGGTCATGACAAACTGAGGCCATACATTTTACGGCAATACATCCCTATCCATATATTAAGAGTAAGAGCAATATTGAAATTACATTATAATTAGAGATCATGTTCAATAACAAAATATGATGCTTTGAATTTCATGTCAATTTGAAATCACTGTGCTGAGTTTGGTAAAATCTCTAATATGAAAGGATGTAGATCTCAAACAATCAGCAAGTGAACTTAGAATGTGACCTTTAATTATTTAATCTTATAATAGAATTATTTGTGCCACATCGCCATCTTATTCAGCGCTGTGTCTATCAAAGAAGGATCGGAGAAAAATAGCTGAAAATTCATCTTAGCTAATTTTGATATCTATTGCTCGAGATGTCCTCGGTTAAACCTTGAGGTCACTCGATAAAATCCAAGATACTGGTTAAAGTGCAAGTCACTTGATTTTTTGAGATACCAACCACACCTCCCTTTGAGTCAAGTCATCTTGATAGATAAGCCCTTTCTTTGTTATCGGATCCAAAATATCCTCGACTTCGATTTTGTGTTCCCATTCATTGAGACCTCCACTCAAACCTTCGGAGCGCTCCTAAGCTCTTCCAATACTCAAATCAATTGGGGCCGATGAGACCCTTGTCAAATCACTGTTGTGTATAAGAGCAAGCACAAAATGAATCGCTGAAAGAAAACCACCCCGCAACGACTGTGTCCAACTTTCACCATCATAGAAAGTAGGGCGGTAGAGGAGCGGCCCAGGTTTAGGCTTCAACCAGCAGCTGCATCTTCCCCACTTCGCACGCCTTGAAGGAGTGTCGTAGTCTGGCAATTGGTGATAGTATGGTCTTTAGCTACCGTACGAGAGTTAAAAATTTGGCTTCTTTGATCAAGAAAAAAGTTTCCGTATTGAGTCTGGATATGCAACATGGTGAAAAAACTGTGTTTCTGAGGTAAATGGTGTATCCAAACTTAATCAAAGAGAAATTGTGGACAATAAATCAAGTTGAGGGAGAGTCTGGTAATCAATGAGTAAAAAAGTACCGCCACCATAAATCAGATGAAAAGAGAAATTAGGGCACCATTGTTAGATGTGGCCAAGGTCTGAGGATTTGCTACTTGAACGTAACTGATAAAGTTGAAGCTTTGAAATGTGTTCTAGAAAGGAGAAAAGTAAATGAAAATTAAGCAATTAGTAGCAAACCATCTCTATTAGTTGAAATGAGGCTAACTACAGAACTAAGATAATCGTTAGGGCAATTATTTTTTATAGATCTGGTGACAGGATGGTCAGGAGCGAAGAGAGACTTGATGGTTATGATTTACCTCTGATAAAAGGCACTCACCATAATAGCTCATCATCCCCTAAATGACATCCAACAACGTAAGGCAACAACAAAAATGCAAGCATGGTCCACCTATGGAATGATTCATCCTGATCTTTAAGAGCTTTCAGGTAGATTGAAGGTGACAGATTTAAGGAAACGTACTCACACTCGACCTACTAAATGAAGGGAATCGTTACATAGGCGATTAAATTAAAAGAAGGATACGTGGGTCAGACATACAGCAATAACGAGTGTACCTGTCATGTGTTCATGAGCGCCTAGGGACACAAAAGCCCCTCCTTCCTCCAACTCTCGCTCCACTTAGATACGGCTCCAATCATTGCACGCCACTAATAGGATCACCACCCACCACTTCACATCAAAGTCAATATACTTCTAAAGCTTCAGACTTCAGTTCGGATAAGACTGTGTAAGAACACAGTTATGGAGTAGGTTGTGGCAGAAGATATATAAGAGAAATGTACGCTGCAACTCTTTCTCGATTTAAAGCAATAAAATCTATAGTAAGCATTGAAAGGCAAAGGAATACTAACTTGAAAATGGGCAACCTGAGATGCTTACGTCAGCAGAATCTAAGCGCAGCATGATCTGCTCAGAAGGCTGAAAATATTATTGAAAAATACAATTATTGATCATCACGAACTTCGACATATAGAAACTATCCTGATTACTAGAGATAACAAATCATTGTCTCAAACAGTAGAATAGCTGACTAGACCAGAGCGATAGTGATCGATCACCTCTACTATCGGCCGCATTAGAAAATATTGAAAATCTTAATCTCAGACTCCTTCCTCAATCTATCTCCCTCCCATAAGACAAACAACCACCATCAATATCAATCTCTAACTAGAAACCGCCATATCCACATTCTGAACCTAATATTAGAACTTTCTATGATATACGACATAGGCTACTATCTTTCTATGTACTGATTTTTTGCTTCATCTATGTATAATACGAGGGATGTTTCATTTGTAAATCAATAACACTTTGTGATGATAAATTGTATCCCTTTTCAATGACTTGAATGTTTCTACGAATGTATTTCTCCTTTGGGAATAAAATCATCCATTAGTATTTGCACTTAATTAGTGATTGTTATGATGCCTGACAGAAACGGAGAAAAATTATATTCAACCGTTACTAATTGAAAAGAAAATGTGTGACGCAAAGCACAAATTCAAAATATAGATAATGCTTAACTTAGGAGTAATAAGTAAAATGTATAACCAAATATATTAATCAATGAGCATTAGTATATAAAATGAGATAATTTAGACAGCTGAAAACTACATATCATGATATAGAGACACGTTGAGCACTCATCTAAAAATTGAATGATATATTTGAATATAAAAGAATACTCCCTTGATGTTAATAACCTTGTTGCACTATGTGTATATAGACTGTCTGTGTATCTTAATATGTCATTAAATGAGATTAGCTGACACTTCATACAGGTAAATGGTAACTTTAATGATCGACCAAACCTAAAATGAATATCTATGATGACAACATCTACTACACCATTTATCTGATAGTTCTCACGCTATTTTCTAAGGAAGAGATCTTGACAGGAAGAGAGCAACTGTGCACCAAAACAAGAAAGAAAATCAAATGCAATCTCAAGTCAGAGCTTAAAAGACCTGTTTGTCAATAGGCATCCAAAAAAAAGACACTTGAATGCAATAAACACAAGCCATTCAAAGACCAATTTTGAGATGTCTACCAAGCAGTGAGTATGCTGGACAGCAACATGCCTGGCACACTGGATGGAGAGGACCCAGAGACAATCAAGATTAGGTGTCAGTACTCTAAAGAGTAAAGCTTGTTCTGATAATGCACTAAATGATTGAGATGACTCAAAGAAATTTTTGAGAGGTCTCAAAGTATTGGCACAGATGATCTCTCACATCAAATTTGAGAGGTCCTTGATCTCAACGGTATAAAAATTTCAAAATGCTATTTTTGAACAACCGATAGAATAAGACTCGTGAAGAAAGCCAAGGAGATCAAATGAATGAAAGATGTTTCAAGAGAATGAAGAAGTCTGAAACTGCTACAACCTCATAGATAGTTCGCAATCAACATTTTTATCTCGAACAGGTATTCTGCCTCCAACGTCAGATCATGGGTTTCTGATTTAAATCATTACAAGCTTGGTGGGAAATGGGTCCAATATAAAAAAGAAGAGAATGAACATTTGAAGAACAGAAAAAGGAAGAAAGAAGAATGCTCTTTTCATTTTTACAAGAAGCATACCGTACTCCCACCAAATTGCCTCCTCAAATATTGAAGTGTCTAAGTACATTTACTCCTACATTGACAAGGGAGACAATGGAATCGACTACATCAACAACAAATTGGTCTCAACTAAGAGCATTCTTCTATTGCAAAACTATTAAATTTCTACTAGTATTAGTCGCAGCGTAGAGGCTTAAAACAAGGATTTGGGTAATCCACCCTACATTAAGATATGTTGCCTGGTTAAGGCTGTGTAAAGATGGGCCTGAACCCTAGGGTAAAACCAACAGGAAATTAGATAGTGACGCTCAAAAGAAAACTATCAGACAAATTTAAGGAATATAAGTAAAATTGTTCAAAATCTTACTGTGCGAGTTGGCGTAGGTGAAGGAAAATCCTGAGGTTTTTTGGAGCAGGTTGGTTCAAATTGATCGGAGCAAGAGAAATAATTTAAAAAATCTTTTTTTCTGTTGATCGCTCATCAGATCTGGGAAGTTTCAGAAATTTGATTCGTATATCTAATAATGAAAGAATCGAAATAATATAAATAAATTTAACTAATTACCTTGATGTGGGTAATGCCATTACCGCATTTAATGATCCATAAGTAGCGGGAAGGTTCTGGAGTAGCCACGCAAGTCCCTGGCCCTACCACGTGATCTACTCAGCGCTGGATCGAAGATCCTCTCTTTCTAGTCACGTCTCAAAAACAGATGCGGAAGGACTTCAAAACCACCTTCGAAGATCAACAATTATCCTTTGCAGCAAAAGCGCAACCTTGCTGCTGTCTATTGCCTCTCTCAATTTGGATTGCAAACAACTTGGAATCCAAAACACCTTGGGTGTGGAGAGGAGAGAGAGAAGTGAATGGGCAATAAGGAGAGGAGTGAAGGCCAGGCCTTGGGGTGTGGCTTTTCCCAAGCTCTTGAGGGGCGTGAGGTTGTATTTAGAGAACAACGTGACCAACCCTCTTCTCAACCACATCACACCTTGTAAATCGAAATCTAAATCTGATTGATGGAAATAAGAGTCCCCTAGATTCTCTTATATGGTGCCGTAAGACCAGTCAAAACCATTTTGAGTCTTAGGAGAGTCTGAATCGAATCCCCCCACAAAAGAATGAGTCCCTTTCAACAGGACCCTAGCGCCTCCAGCATGGGGCGAACGCCAAGATGGCGTGGCGCCCCTTGGCATGCACCACTCCTCCTACCAGATTGTAGGGGACAAGCCCCACCAGAGCTCTGCAATAGTGCCATGACACAATGGATAGAAGTCAACAAGTCAATCAAAGGTCACATTGACACAGTCAAAGGCAACCTTGTTGGACCAAAAGTTAACAGGACGAAAAATGACAGGGTACCAAAAGATGGTGGGTAGGCCTAACACAAATAAGACACCCTTTCCTGATCTAGCACAGTCTCTAGTCAGACCAGTGAGGCCTTTGATTGGCACCAAATCCTTGCTCAGATCCAGATAACTAATTATGATAGTAAAAGAAGAACGTTAGGCTTCAATCGGGCCTAAGAACGATTTCTTGAACTAATGAATCGTCAATCCAGATCAATTAACTAGAAAGTTTAAATGATGAGCACTAGAATCAAACGCCTGGTATGTGGACCTAGTGAGGGTTCAGTCTTATGTAATGGGAATGTCAGAATCCTTATCACGACAATCATTGAAACTCTGTTCGGATGACCAGAATACCTCCTGATTCGCCAGCTAGAAGATCGAATCAGTCCAGATCATCTAAATCATTCTAATTGCTCCCAAAATCCACCAGTGACACCTAGCAGTATATGGTGGCAACCCATCAAAAGCTGAAATGTGAACCTCTTGGTGCAGCTACCTTATGTGATTAAGTTCTTCTATCTTGAGCCCCGATCAGATTAGGGTTAAGGTGAACTCGTCAAACCCTAAGTTTCTGTCATATGATTGTAATCATTTCGATTCAAGTCCTGATGTGAAAACCTAAATAGAAACTCTTTCTATTATTTCACTTTCTACCATGGCCATGGGCTTCTGGACTTGATTCTCTCATGATCATCATAGGGCTGCTCCTCTACCACCGAGGTAGATAGATTCTATCTTGATGCAATCCAGTTCCTACAATGAACATGCTATAGCCAACATACACCTCAGGGTTCCATGAATGGCTAGGAGACCGAGTAATGGTGTAGTCAAACTATAACACCCTCAAGGTGAACTGTCGATGCACCTTAGGTCAAAGAAATTAGACACACACTACTGCAGCATCGAGTCAGTCATTGATGAGAAGGTAGACTTTCCCTAATGACTACTCGAGGTGGTCACGCTCAGTGCCCTCGTTCTCTAACGAGTATCTGTACTCTCACTCTCGGTGTCTCCACACCTGTAGACTCAAGACTCATCTACTAAAGAGAAGCGATTGTACACCAACCTTTCTGGATCAATCACCATCCTCGTGATGATCCTATGGTCAGGAAGCATTTTATGAGTTAATAATGATTATTCATGTCTTAAATTTTTCAACTCTTGAAAATATGAATTATCATTACCATTAACTCAAAGGATGTATCACATAGACACTAAATACACATTATGTGATAGAAAATAACCCATTTTATTGATTTATAGTCAAAATTATAATTTTGCCCCTAGAAGTGTATTACAAGTGTCAGCCAATTCTGGCTTCTAGGGCACATATATCTAACAATCTTTCACTTGATCCTAAAGCCAATTGGCTACAAAGTCTAAGTCCCATCTTCTCAAGGTGGGCTTTCGATCTTCTGCTGGCCCAATGGCTTTGTAAGTGGGTCTGCCACATTTCGCATTAACTATGGAGTCGACTCTCTTGACCTTAACCCTTCGACGTAATCCTTCTTCGAGGTAATTGCGGATGAGGTGGTATCGCCGCTCAATGTGCTTGGATTTTTGGTGAGACCTTGGCTCCTTAGCAAGGGCTATGGCACCATTTATTGTCGCAGTACAGAGGAATGGCATCTGATGGCATTACTCCAATTTCTGTCAGCAAACTTCTTGTACCAGAATGCTTCCTTTGCAGCCTTTCTGATGCAGCGATATATTCTGCTTTCCATGGTGGAATCTGCTATCACTGTTTGCTTGAAA
Source organism: Cocos nucifera (assembly GCA_006176705.1). NCBI lineage: Eukaryota > Viridiplantae > Streptophyta > Magnoliopsida > Arecales > Arecaceae > Cocos > Cocos nucifera. The sequence goes on along the minus strand of QRFJ01000530.1, from coordinate 78,281 downwards.
CTCTTCCAAGCTGACAGCTCCACCATTGCACACAAATAGACTTCCCAGATGTCGACTTTCGATCATCTACATCGGACATGAAATTCCGAGTCTGTGTATACCCCTGGACTTGGAGTTCTCCATTACCAAAGACCAACATCATATCCTTAGTTCTTCTCAAGTACTTAAGGATACATTTCACAGAAGTCCAGTGTTCTTCACCTGGATTTGACTGATATCTGCTTGTGACACTCACAGCATGGGCTATATCAGGTCGTGTACATAGCATGGCATACATGAGGCTCCCTATTGCAGAAGCATAAGGGATCTTGCTCATGCGTTCTATTTCCTCAGGTGTGCTAGGGCACATCTTCTTGGAAAGATGAATACCATGTCTGAAGGGTATTAATCCCCTCTTAGAGTTTTCCATACTAAACCTCTTTAGTACTTTCCTCTATGTACATCTTCTGTGAAAGTCCTAGCATCCTATTCGGTCTATCTCTATAGACCTTAATTCCTAGAATAAAGGATGCTTCACCTAGGTCTTTCATGGAGAATTCCTTGGACAACCATAATTTTGACTGTTCGTCAATCATGGGAATATCATTCCCAATAAGGAGGATGTCATCCACGTACAATACGAGGAAGACAACAGCGCTCCCACTGACCTTTTTGAAGACACATGGTTCCTCTTCATTTTTGATGAAACCAAATTTTGATCACATCATTGAAACGAGTGTTCCAGCTCCGAGATGCTTGCTTAAGTCCATATATGGACCTTTGCAGCTTGCAAACCTTGTGATCAGTATCACTGGATGTGAAACCTAGCGGCTGCAATAGTGTCCATTTGGAAATGTCAAGCAATTTGGATTTTAGCATAGCACTGGGAAAAGGTATCCTGATAGTCAATGCCTTCGCGTTGACTATAACCTTTTGCCACTAGTCTAGCCTTGAATGTCTCTCCACATTTCCCATCTGCACCAATCTTTCTCTTGAAGATCCATTTACACCCAATAGGTACTATACCTTCTGGTGGATCTACCAAGGTCCAGACTTGGTTTGAGTGCATCGAGTCAATTTCTGACTGCATTGCCTCTAGCCATTTCTCGGAGTCGATATCTGATATCGCCTCGTTGTAGGTTTTGGGATCATCACCATGAGCACCATTACCTACGAGGAACATTTTCTCTACTTTCCTCTGAAATAATACCTAAGTATCTTTCAGGGGGATGGAAAACTCTTTCCGATCTACGAGGTGGAGGAGGTAGTGTTCTTATTGGCTCAACCTGATTTGGTTCCAATTGGTCCTTAGCTCGTTGTACTTGTGAGACTTTCTCATCAAGCTTGATCTGCTTTTCCAATGCCGCTATCTTGAATAAACTATTTTTCAAGAAAGATGGCATGTCGACTCACAATCACATTGTGGTCTTCTGGAATGTAGAAATAGTATCCTAATGACTCTTTAGGATATCCTATGAATCGAGCTCTAAAGGACCTAAACTCTAACTTGTCCGCTTGTTGTCTTTTGACATGAGCCGGACAACCCCAAATTCTGAGATGACTCAGACTTGGTTTCTTACCGTGCCATATCTCATACGGTGTGGTAGGAACGGTTTTAGAAGGAACCCTATTCAGTAGATAAATTGAAGTTAACAATGAGTGTCCCCAAAGAAAATCAGGAAGGTCTGTGAAGCTCATCATGGATCGGACCATATCCAATAGAGTCGATTTCTCCATTCTGAAACCCCGTTGAGTTGAGGTGTTCCTGGTGGAGTCCATTGAGAGACTATGCCATTTTTCTTGAGATAGTCTAGGAATTTCTCGGCTAAGGTATTCACCTCCTCGATCTGATCGAAGAACCTTAATGGGTTTTTCAGTTTATTTTTCTACTTCATGTCTGAATTCTTTGAACTTTTCAAAAGCTTCAGACTTGTGTCTCATAAGATACACATACCCATACCTAGATAAGATCATCGGTAAAGGTAATGAAGTAGACAAAATTGCCTCTAGCCGGCACATCAAATGGGCCGCACACATCAGTATGTACTAGGGCAAGGAGATCTGTGGCCCTTTCCCCATGTCCTACAAAAGGGAGTTTAGTCATTTTGCCTTGAAGACAAGATTCACAAGTTGGATATGACTCAAAAGTCAAATGGACTCAATAGCCCATTTTTCTCCTAATTTGTTGATCCTATCTTCTGCTATATGACCTAATCTCAGGTGCCATAGATACCTATCGTTTGGACTATCCCTAGGTCATTTGGCATTCACGTTTTGCTCGATAGTTAGAATAGGTACATCAATATGTAGCTGATAAAGACCGTTAATAAGGAAACCATTTGCAATTTTATTTCTTTCATAAAGAATGTTACAATGGTCCTTAAAGAAGGTAATCACATAGCCTTCTAGTGCTAAGCATGAAACAGAAATCAAATTCCTGCTAGCTGCAGGCACATAATAACAGTCTTTTAAAACTAAGTCTAAACCAGATGGTAATCGAAGAGGGTATGTTTCCACCACCACTGCAGCAACTCTTGCTCCATTACCGATGCGTAGGATCATGTCTCCATCCCTCAGCCTTCTGCTATCCTCAAGACCCTGCATGGAAGTGCACAGATGAGCACTAGAACCAGAGTCAAGCACCCAACTGGATGCAGAAGAAACCGTAAGGTTAGACTCAATAACGAGCATACCTCCAGAAGGACCTTCCTTCTTGTTCTTTAGGGTGGCCAGGTAAGTAGGGCAGTTCCGCTTTCATGGCCGTCATTGTTGCAATGGAAACACTTTTCTTTGACAGCGGCTTTCTTCTTTGGCTCTGCCTTCTTCTTTCTTTGTTCCTTCCACCTTCTGCTTTTTCGTAGACTTCTTTTTCTTTTCCATAAGACTTTTTTTTGGAAGAAGTCCATTCCATAGCAAGAACTGAGCCTTTAGAACCTTTCATAGAAAGCTCAGCGGTGACCAGCATATTCATTAATTCGGCCAAGGAATTTTGAAGTTTATGCATATGTGGTAATTCATGATGAATTGCCCATATGCATCAGTCAAGGATTGCAGAATAATATCGTTCTGCAGATCCAAGTCTAACTTCACACCGAGCTTCTCAAGCTCTTTCATGTCCTTGATCATCATCAGACAGTGATCTTGGACTGACTGCCCATCACGCATCTTAGCCTTAAAAAGTCATTTCGTGACTTGATACTTGGCTGCGCGACTCTGTTCACCAAACATCTCCTTGCAGGTGAGCCAACATTTGGCGAGCAGTCCTCGATATCTTCATGTTGGCGCTGGAGCTCATCAGACATCGAGCCCAACATGTAATATCTGGCCTTATTATCTTCGTCTATCCATTTTTTCAGAGACGCTCTCTGTTCAGTGGATGGACGGACTGGTAAGGTGGGAGGGTCCTGGTCCAATACATGGGTTAACTTCTCGGAACCCAAAATAATTTTGTAGTTTCTTGAGCCAATCTTTATAATTAGGTCCGATCAGTCTATGTGTGTCCAGGATACGTGCTAATGGATTGGACGCAGATATTTTTCTGTAGAGAGTCAAAGATTCTAGTTAGATATTGTAATTATGACTTGATCAATTTATTTAGGAATTTTATTTTTAAATAAATTAGCTCCCACTATTTTCTCGAATCTGTACACTCCCTCTATAGAGATGCAAAAATCTCCATGATTAATGATTTCTAGTGGATGGTGCGGTCTCATCAATTGACTCATCACCTTACCTAATAGTTATTTATGATGGGTTAGCCAATGAGTGAACAACTCTTGTTCAATGATTCTCTAATCATGGTGCACCCAAACTTGGTCTCTAATTCTTGAATCTCACCGTATCCAAAATATTGATCCACTTCTTAGTTAAGTCAGACCCACCATTTGCACAGACTAGATTTCTAATTGAGTCTCTCGTCGTATCCAAATTATTGAGCCCAACTCATCCTCCAGCCTATAGCATCCAATGCCTAATAGACATGGTTGCGTCTTTTCGGTGCAACTGAGCCACTGTATCCAGCCGAGAACAATCAACCCCGAAAAGGGCCCGCACATCTACAATGGTAAGACTTAATCTTTTCTTAGGGAGAATTGATTCAGGTCTCATTAAACTAGACTTGTCATAGTCATAACAATTATGACTAACCTAGTGGCATGGGTTAGCTCGGATTATTGACCACCTCAAATTAGAACTGGGTTCAACAGATATGGCCAGGTAAGTGAGACGGTGGAAGGGATATGCCATTAACTCGTACAAGAATGCATTCAGGTCGAGTAGCTCCCAATTAAAAATCAGTCGGTCGTATGCTGCCAAACTTACCTTAGACACCAAATTATTGAGCCAGAACCAATTGGGTTAGCCTACAATCCAGACTCTAACCTCTGAGCCTAATTAGGTCTTGCTTGATCGTGACTCGATCTTGACCCAGACTTAATCCTATTAGGCTGGTCAATTTAAGCATTGTTGATCCCATCTAACCAACTCTTGATTCGATTTGATCAACCGCTTAGACCTAATTGAGCTACCCAAGCCCGAACCTAGTATTATGAATATGTCTTAGATCTAAAATTCTTAATTTTAGATCTAATTAATATTTCATAATCTTAATTCTTTATTAAGTAGGGTTCATAAATAAAATATGCATAATAAATCCTAGGATTTCAGGATCTAAAATTTTATAGAAAGTAAGTTTTGGATTTCTAATTAAGGACGATCATGCAGCACTCCTACATATCATAAGAACACCCCATCGGATGGGAGGAGAGGGCTTTTAAATCCTTCTTCGTTCTTATGATCGGACGGCCAAGAGGAATGCCTTAATTAGGAACATGCAATTCTACAAAACAGTTTTAGATCTATATCATATATCTCATATACAAATTAGATCTAATCATGACATATTTTACATACATCTCATGTATCAAATCATGCATATTTTCAGATCTAAATTATCTCATAATAATCTAAAAAATTAGATTTAAATTGATCTTATCAAAATAAACTCTAATCTAGATAACTATGTAGAACTATTCTACAACTAGTCTAGACATGCATCGATCATATCTCATATGATGTTCAAAATTAAATAATTATTATTTAATATTTTTTAGATATTATTATAATAATTATAATATCAAAAAATAATAAATAAATAGATCTAAAATATGATTTAATTGATTAAATCGTAAACATGCAAGACTATTCTATAGAACTATTCTATTTTAGAACTAGTCATGCATATTTTCTAATCTTAGATTCAAATCATTTAATTTTAATTTTTTCTGATTTTTGATCTGATCACATCTCATGTGACATCTAAAATTACTTATTTTTTAATTAGAATAAATTTAAAATTAGATCTAAATACTTTAGAATCTTGGCTTTGATACCAGTTGAAGAAAAATCCTGATTTTTGGGGTTAGGTTCGTTCAGATCTGATCGGATCAAGAGATATATTTTAAATTTTTTTTTTTTAATCTTAATTAAGTTTGAAATGTTTTAGATTGGATTCTTATTATTCTAATAATAAAAATAAAATCTAAATAAATTAAATCAAATTTAATTTACCTTAATATTGGGTAATCTTATTATCCGTTGATGATCCTGTAAGCAGCGGAAGGTTCTGGATCTAGCCATGCAAGTGCCTAGCCTCTATTGATATCCACTCAGGCTAGATCTAAAGATCCTCTTCTTCTCTATCACATCTCCAAAAATCAGATCTGGAGGATTTTTAAAGTACCTTTCGAAGATCAGCAATTGTCCTTTGCAGCAGCGCAACCTTCTAGCTTTCTATCGCCTTTCTCTCATCTGGATTGCACCAACTTGGATCCCAAACACATTTGGGCATGGAGAGGAGAGGGAGAAGATGGACTTGGCATGGAGGAGGAGGAGGGAGGCAACCTTGGGGCATGGGATTTTTCAATGCTCTTTGAGTTGGGCGCAGGGTCTAATTTATAGACTAAGCATGATCCAACTCCTCTTCTTCCCAACCAATCACAATCCTTTATGAAATTAGATCTAAATCTGATTGGTGGGAATAGAGTTTCCTAGATTCCTCCTTAGATGGCACCTAAGACCAGTCAAATTTGATTCTTAGGAGAAGTCTAATCGAAATCCAAAAAGGAGATGGATTCCCTATCCAATAAGGACTCCTGGGCGCCTCCAGCTTGGGTGCACGCCAAGAGTGGCGTGCGCCCTCCTCCTAGGTAGGTTTTGGTAAGGAGACAAACCTCCACCAACTCTCCAATAGGTGCATGACACGTGGATAGAAGTTAAAGTATCAATGGTCAACATTTGACCAGTCAAAGGTTAACTTTTGACCAAAGTCAAAGGATGAGAAATGGCAGATGACCAAAAATGGTAAGTATTGTCTTACAAAATAAGCAACCCCTTTCTGATCTGGATAGTCTCCAATCAAACCAGGTGAAGGCCTCTGATTGAGCACAAACTCTTTTGGCTCAATCAGGACAACTATTTATGATAGTAAAAGAAGAACATTAGGTTTAATCGAGTGCTAGCACGATTTTCTTGAACCTAATTGAATCTCATTTAGATCAATTTAACTGGATCAGTTCAATTGATGATCATCAGATTCAAACCCTTATATGTGTGACCCAGTTTGGTTCAGTTCTGCATGGTAATGGGATATGTCATGATCTCTATCATCGACATCATCGAAACTCCTTTCGATAGACCAGAACTCTTTTGATTCGAATAGTTAGAATGATTGATCATCAAAATCATTCTAATTGCTTTCAAAATCCACCAGTGACACCTAGCAGTATATGGTGGCAACCTATCAGAGCTGAATGCAAACCTCTTGGTGCAGCTACCTCTATGATTAAGTTCTTCTATCTTGAGCTCCGATCAGATTAGGGTTAAGGTGAACTTGTCAAACCCTAGTTTCTGTCATATGATGTAATCATTTAATTCAAGTCCGATGTGAAAACCTAAATAGAAACTCTTTCTATTATTTCACTCTACCATGGCCATGGGCTTCTAGGTTTGATTCTCATGATCATCATAGGGCTGCTCCTCTACCATCGAGGTAGATAGATTCCATCTTGATGCAATCCAGTTTCTATAATGGACATGCTATAGCCAACATACACCTCAGGGTTCCATATGGCTAGGAGACCGAGTAATGGTGTAGTCAAACTATAACATCCTTAAGGTGAACTGCCGATGCACCTCAGATCAAAGAATCAGACACACCACTATAGCGTCGAGTCAATCATTGACGAGAAGGTAGACTTTCTAATGACTACTCGAGGTGGTCACGCTCAGTGCCCTCATTCTCTAATGAGTATCTGTACTCTCACTTCGGTATCTCTAAATCATAGACTCAAGACTCATCTACTAAAGAGAAGTGATTGTACACCAACCTTTCGGATCAATCGCCATCCTCGTGATGATTCTATGGTCGGGAGCATTTTATGAGTTAATAATGATTATTCATGTCTTAAATTTTCAACTCTTAAAAATATGAATTATCATTACCATTAACTCAAAGGATGTATCATAGACACTAAATACACATATATGATAAAAAATAATCTATTTTATTGATTATAGTCAAAATTATAATTTTTCCCCTAGAAGTGTATTACAAGTGTCAGCCAATTTTGGCTTCTAGGGCACATATATCTAACAGTAGGTACCAGGAGTGCACCAAACCACTATAAAAGTTCTTATCTTGTATGTGTGCTTGCCTTTTCTCTTCTTGCATATCTCATTTAGTTCTCAATACTCGCTCACTTTGCATATAATTAGAAATTAGTTAATCTCTCCACATAATTACTTTAAGATTTTAAAATCCAATTCATGCCCCTCTCTTAGGTTGTCTAGCTGGACAATAATAGTTGACAATGTCTTGCTAGCACTGGACATGAGGTGCTGGTTTAATTTTGGGAATGATTATAATTGAATGTTTGATCCAAATGATTTGTAAGAAAATAAATTCAAGTGCTAATTATTTTAGATTAGATATGATTTAATTAAACTTGATTTAATTGAGCTTAATTAGGCTAGAAATCAAAGTATGACTTGGGTCTGAATCCTAATTAGATTAAGGTCAGCAATCTATTCAAAATTGGTTTGAATACGGTTCGAATTGGATTCAAATCAGACCTGAACTAGATTAGATCCTTAGAGCCCTAATTAACTGGGACTCTTTCTGTTCATGGTCGACTAAGAGGAGGAGGCATGGGATTTTGCGCCCCCCTCTTATGTGTTGGGGTATCAACTCACTCTAATATCGATTGTTATAGAGTTTGGCCAAGACACCATGACCACAGGACCATCTTGATACCACATGCACTACACTCAATTATGTGTGGATGCTATAAGAGAAAGAAAAAAAAAAAAAGATTAGAGATAGCACACAATCAAGTATACGTGGATTAGACCAAGGTTTACCTCAACGGTGCATGCAAACTTCACTATAAGAGATAAAAATAAATAAATAAAAGAGGAACTTATCAATTAACATTTGTGTAAGAGTCTCTCAATAAGAAGCTCCTAAATCCTCACAAAAACTCTCTAAAATCTCTTAAGAAGCCTCTTAGCACCTGTAGAGCATCACCAGCTTTTCAATGCAATAAATGATTCATCAATCAAAGTTATATAGACTCCAAAAATCCAAAAATAGTATTTGAGTAGGAAACCCAATTCTGAACACATCCAAAATTAATTTCTAGCCATCTGATCATGACCATCCGAAAGCAAAAATATCATTTTAAAGGTTAGGAAGGCTAGGTGTCGACCCTAGAAGCAAATGTGTCGATCCAACCCTTTGGCACGTGCTGGCACGCAGAAGGGATGACCTCCAAATCGACCCCTGTGTCAGATGATGACCATAGGTTTGACCTGTGTTGCACAGAAAGAATACGAAATGCAAAATTTTTTTGGATCCTAGGAGGTGTTGACCTCAGAATAAGAGGTGTCGACACCAAAAAAAAAAGTATCGATACCTGAAGAAAAAGTATCGACTCCAAGCATAGGATAGAGAATAATTGCTAGTTTTCTGCACTTCTCCAATAGGATTTTCTCCATTCCAACAACTAGTCTAAGCTTCCTAATGGCCAAAACTCACTCAAAAGCCACTCTCAAGTATAAAAAAAGTTAGAAAAATAATTAGGACAAGAGATTGAGGATTTAGAAAAGAAAAAATATTCAAATAGAGTGAGCCTCATTGAATATCCAAAAATAAGAGAAAAGAGAGAAATTTGAGCTTCAAATTCAGAGGACTTTCAAGCAATAGCTTCCACAATATTTTAAGCAATCTCTTAGCACCATTTGAAGAGAAGCAAAGTTTCAAAAGAGCACATTTTTAGCCACTTCTTCGAGCTTCAAAAGAGTTTCCTTTTATTTTGTATTTTGTGCTGAATTTTTATATTTTGTGTTTTTATTTCTTTATAATTTTTTTTGGAAAAAAAAACTTGGGGTGTAGGCTAGTCCAAGCTAGTAATTAGATGATGTAAAGGTTGCAGCTGGTACTTCGAGTTTAAAACCAACAGGATTGATGGTGAACCCAAAAACTATTGGTGTAGGGTTGTACTTGGTGGGCCTGGCATAATCAATTAGATTTGCTTATGATCTCAGGATAAAATAAATACACTGTCATCTAGGAATTATAGTAAAACTCTCAAGAAAAGCTTGGAGAGTGGATGTAGGAGCAGGTTACTCTGATCAATTATAAAAATCTTTGCATGTTTGTATGATGTTTGCTTTTCCATTGCTTTACATATCTTGCATGTTTTAAATTGTTAATCATTTATTGATTTAGTCTTTACTCTTGCTTGAACTCATTCATATTTGATTCCATTGCATAGATTATTAAATTTTCATTGAATTATATTAAGCTAAGTTAGGCATATAATTGTTTAAAGCATAATTTGGCCAAAATTTTATAAATCCAATTCACCTTCCCTCTTGGGTTGCAACCTCTAGACAATAAGTGGTATCAAAGTAGGTGCTCTGTTATTAATTATTGACCTAACCATCAAGAACAAAAGATCAAATGGCAACTGCAAGTAGTATTTCTTTTATTAAGGGCCAATCCACTTCTAGACCATCTTTATTTGATGGCACTAATTATACTTTTTGAAAAATTAAAATATGAAAATCTTCATGCAAGCTCTAGACTATGATTTATGGAAAATTATAACTAAATGACTATACATACTCACAAAAATAGTAAATTGTATAACTCTTTCCAAACTGAAAAAGGAATGGGATCAATTCGATAAAAGAGATGGCTCAATTGAATGCAAAATCCATCAATGTACTTTATTATTTCTTAGATGTGCATGAGTTTAATAGAATATCATCTTACACATTGGCTAAAAAAATTTGGGATATGTTAGAAATAACTCATGAAGGAACAAGTTAAGTCAAAGAGTCAAAAATTAACTTGCTTGTTCATAAATATGAAATATTCAAAATCAAAATACATGAGTCTATTTTCGATATGTTTACCAAATTTTTTGAAATTATAAATGCTTTAAATGGTCTAGGCAAAACTTATTCTAACTATGATCTTATATGCAAAGTGCTTAGTTCTTTACATAAAGAATGAGAGGCTAAGGTGATGGCAATACAAGAAGCAAAGGATCTCACCAAGCTATCTCTAGAAGAATTTATGGGTTCTCTTATGACCCATGAGATGCATATGGCTCAAAAAGAAGAAGAAGAGCCAAGAAAAATAAAGACCATCGCCTTCAAGTCTACTTCAAATTATTAAGAAAACGATGAGTTGGAGGAAGATGAAGAAGAAGATAATGAGGACATGGTACTTCTTTCAAGAAAGTTCAAGAAGTTTCTCATGAAGAAAGACATGAAAAAGAAGGAGAAAGAAGAAAAAAAAAATCACCAACAACCAAATGCACCCTAAAAAGATAAAGAAGAGTACTTTACTAGAGCTTTGGAAAAGTGGTAACTCATCAAGCTCAGATGAGGAAGAGAAAAATGAGAATCTTTACCTCATGGTCATGGAGAATGAGGTAAATTCTGAAAACTTATCTAATTTTACTTTTGATGAACTACTTGATGCCTTCAATGAACTAATGCATGAATTTAAAAAGTTAAGGTAGAAAAGTAGGAAGCTTAAAAGGAATAATTATAATTTAATGGAAGAAAAGAATTCTTTAGCTAAAGAAAAAAAGATTTAATTAAATCTAAAAATTTTTTAGTTAAAAAAATATTGAGCTTAAAAAAATGATATTTTAAAATCATCACTAAAAAAAATAAAAATCTTTTAATTAAAAAGAAAGAACACTTAGAAGAAAATAAGAAATTAAGAAGAAAAGTTGAGATTTTGAAACCTATAGCTAAAAAGTTTATAATTAGCTTTCAAAATCTTCAATCTAGGATAAAAACTATTGGAACTATTTTCAATAAAGAAAAAATCAATTTTAATACTTCAAAAAAATAGCAAAATATAAAAAAATATTTTTACAAGCGCTTCAATTAAAGATCATACTATTAAGATTTTAAGTGTAATCAAATTGACCACAAAATTTTAGAATATAATTTTAAAAGAATTGGCCAAATCTTGATAAAATAAATTTTGGTTCCAAAAAAAATCTTAAATACTAACTCCTATAGACCCAAGATGGCTTGGGTACCAAAAGCTATGAAGTGATTTTGCAAGTATGCCAAGGATCCAATGAGCTTAAAAGATAAAATTTTTCTTGCTTAGATGTCTTGGAAGTGATAGATGATGAATGGTGATTATTGGTATAATCTAAATTTTTCTCACATCATACCATTAATAATTATTTATTGAATATGTTAACTTTAATAATTTATTAATATGTATGCATATGATGATTTCCTCCATATTTTGACAAGTATAATTGATTTTGATGCTTACAATGATTGAATATTTTGATTTTTAAATTAATATGCTATCCTCTATATATTATGCTATGGTTGAAATGGTTTTAATTTGAATTTCAGTATGATATTCTGTCTCCCCACATAAATTTTATATTTGATGAATTTAAACTAAAAGATGCTTAATTGGTTTAAATGTTTTAATTGATAAATTCATAAGAGAAACTAAGTTTGACATTCGCCTCATAAGTTTCATAAAATTTAAATACTTCATATTGCATTGCATTTTAGATTTCTAAGGATTCAAAACTCCCCTATTTGAAACTAAACATATAGAACTATATATCAAGATTTTCCCATCTCAATACTCCTAAATTGATTGATTATCACATCTCACTTGATCAAATCAATTGAATATCTTCTTGATTTAAATTTGATTATAATTCTCTTAATTTGAATCATCTCTAGACTGATTTTGTATCAAGGTGTTGACCCTAAACCTTGTAGGTGTTGACACTTGAACTAAAAAATTCTTTTGAAACTATTCTGGGAAGGTGTCGACACCTTACACTAAGAAGTGTTGACCCCTTCCAAGGTGTCGACACTTTTTAAGCAAGGTATCGACCCCTTTTTCATGATTGGGTCTTTCAAAACCCAAACCATCCCTTCCTTGTTTTCATCTTCCATTCATTCCTTTGAATAAGGAACTCTCTGAACTCCCTCCTCTATCCAAACCAACCCTCCAAACCCTCCTCCTTTCCTTCCCATCAGTTTTTGGAGCATGATGCCTCATGTGAAGTGGGTTGCTTGACGGGAAAGAAGACCCCATACGAGTTCTCCAAGCCCTAGTTCATCTTCTTCTCCATCTCTTCAATGAACGATGCTCCAAGCACTATGTTGAGCAAAGAACATCTCCCTTGCCGGTAGCTCCATCTCTACTACCTGCAATGATGTCTCCTCCTTCGGCTGCTCCCTCATCTTCATGAGCCACCCCTTCCCGATCAACCATAGTCTCTCGTGTGATTTCTATTGGTACAAAGGTAGATTTTGGCTTTCTTGAGAAAAATGGGTTTGATTTTGAGAGGAAAATCAGAAATCTAGGTTAGAAGTTCTTCTATTCCTTAAATGTACTCACCTACCCCAACCTTGTTAGAGAATTTTACCTAAACTTAAAAAGTGGAAGTGGGGTCATTGAATCCAAGGTGAAAGGAGTTCTAATTATTTTTGACTGTGAAAAGTTGGAAAGAATTCTGAGGATGAGAGCTAAAGGGAGGCGAATTGATAAACTTGAAAAGAGATCAGAAGGGCTTAAATATATTTTGGGAAGAGAAGATATTAGTGATTTAGTAGAGGTAAGTGCCAACCGATTGTCTACTGATATGCACCTCCTAGATCATATTACCAGTAGGATTTTCTTCCCCAAAATTGGTCGATTTGACTTTATGGCCGCTAGAAACATATCTTTCATGTATCATGTTATTCGAGAGATCCCTCTCAACCTCCTGGCACTTATGATCAGATTTATGGAGGATATAGAAAGAAAATATAGGATTTTTCTATCCTATTGGATGGCTTTGACATTGGTTTCTCAGGAGCATGGGGTAGATCTTGATGGAGAGACAACTAGAGCTTTGATGCATATAGATACTTACAACGAACACTCCTTGCATCATATGGGATTTGAGAGATACGATGTTTGTTGGATTCATCAAGGAGTTAAGATTTAGGTAGAGGATCCAATTGAGGCTCCACCTATAGTACCAATGCCAGATATTCAGATGAAGGAGCTAGTGCACCAGCAGCACCGAGAAAGTAGACTTGTGAGACCACTGTTGTAATCCATGGTACTGCTCTGATACCATGTTGTGGAAATCCCTAATCTTTAGCATGGATATGGAGAAACCTTCCTTCTCTAAGGGCAGCAAACCATAGATCCACCACCTAGTTCTATGTTGGGGTGCCTCCATCCTAGGGCTTGAGGGAGGTGCCTCCTCTCTCTAGGGCTTTTTTAAGAACCCTGGGGCGAAAACTCTAGAGAGAAGAGAGAAGAAAGATTTAGGGAGAAAAGATCT